>SOPF01027020.1:19569-74103 GCA_012979155.1 Hypericum perforatum | reverse complement strand
AATAAAAAGTACGACGGGAAAGAAAGATGGAATAAAAAGTACGACGGAAAAGATCGACGGGAAAGAAAGATAGAATAAAAAGTACGACGGGATAAAAAGATGGAATAAAAAGTACGATGGGAAAGAAAGATGGAATAAAAAGTACAACGGGAAAGATCGACGGGAAAGATCGATGAGATAAAAAGATGGAATAAAAAGTACGACGGGAAAGATCGACGAGATAAAAAGATGGAATAAAAAGTACGACAGGAAAGAAAGATAGGATTGAAAAGTAGATAGGAAAGTTAGATGGGAAAGACTCCTATAAATAGTTTACATATTTTCACTTTTAACTTCACACCAAAACCAAATTTCTATCTTCTTTTTCCTACGATGGACCTAAATAATCCTAACTCTCCAAATTTTGATCCATTTCAAAATTCTCAGCCATTCTGGAACTCTCAATTGTCACCAAATCTTTCCCAAATTCCCATGGCTCAACATGGTAACCCTCAAAATTTATTCACATCTGAGAGAGTGAATAAAGTGTCAGCAACTTGTTGGAGTGTTAAAGAGGACATAGCTCTAATGTCATCTTGGATCTTCTGCAGTGAAGATAGTAGAGTGGGGAAAAATCAGAAAGGATGTTCACTATGGGCACGTATTAGTGCCTTGTACAACCAAGCTCAAGCCGAAAATCCAGAAGAAATAAGAGAAAGAAATGTGGACCAAATGAAAGGTCGTTACAAACGACTTAATTCAAATGGACAAAAATGGGTTGGTGCATACAAGGCAGCACTTGGGCGAAAACGGAGCGGCATGAGCATGGCTGACGTAGAGCGAGAAGCACATTCGATATATACAGGTAATGGAAACATCAAATTTACCGAGTTGATTGTGTTTAATGAAGTTATGTGTAAACATCCAAAGTGGAGTTTGGATGTACAACACGATGCAGCCTATTATCCTCTGGAGGTTGAGCAGGATTTTGATGAAAGTGGTGGAAGTTCAAAAAGAACTAGAACGACTGATGAAGGCGAGTATTCAGTCCCTCCCAATCTAGATCCTCCAGTCGGTGGATCATCTTCAATTGTGCGTCCTGTGGGTAGAGATGCAGCTAAAAAAAAGAGAGGAAAGGAAAAGATTGTTGTGGATGAAGTTGCTCTTGAAATACGGGCTTTACGAATGACTCGAGAAACTGAAGTGGAAACAATGAACAAGAAAATAGAGGCCGATAAGGTTATGGACGACAATAAAACTGAAAGGAAAAAAATGTCCATGCAAATGAAACAAATGGAAATATTGAATACACTAATTGCGAAACAAAACCCAACCCCAGAAGATGAAGACATCAAACGTCTTCTTAAGTCGAGTCTGTTGTTTTAATACATGTAATTTCTGTACGTTCTGCTTATGAGTGTTGTTCAATATTTAATTTATGTACGTTCTACTTAAGATTCTTGTAATATATGTATTTTCTGTACGTTATGCTTAAGATTGTTGTAATATGTGTATTTTCTGTAATTTTATTTTAAGTTCCTTGTAATATATGGTGTTTATGAAATTTATTGTTAATTTAAAATTATTCAATTTTTATATTTATTTTAGTAAAATTCAATAGATAATTGTCAAATATTTATATTTAAAATAAATAATAGATAATTGCTATTCTTTCTCAAACCTTATATTTAACCTCAAAAGCAACCGTTATTAAAGATCAATTTTAAGATCAATAAACAACCATTATTTAAGATCAATAAACAACCACTATTTAAGATCAATAAACAACCATTATTAAACTCAAAAGCAGCCGGCCGTGACTCCCTCAATTTTGGTTGCCGCTCGTCCCGGGTCGAAGCCAGGCCCCACCCTTTTTTTTTCTCCCAGGCGCGTGAACCCCACGCGCAGCACTCCGGGGCTGCATCCGGATGCTGCTGTGCGTGGTCTAACAGTTACAGTAAGAGTTTAATTGTATATTCAAATTAAAATTATAACTCACTGAGTTTCGGTAAAAACGTGAACACATTTTGATTATCATTTTAATATATATATATATATATTTGACTCAATAAACTAATAAATTTTAAATACTTATAAATAAATTATCACTTTTAAAATAAAGGATGAGAGATTTTTTACAATAATAATTGTTAGCTTACTTCACATTAAATTTATTGGGTATTGAATGGATCAAAATCAAGTAATGTCATCAGAGAGTTGGTTGAAGTAACAAGTATCTTAAATATTCTAAAAAAAATAGAATTCTTAACTCTCGGTAGCAGAATATCATTGAAAAAAAATAATTCAAATCCAAGTATAATGAGATTCCATTCAGAAGATAATCCTTCCAACGGCGTACACCTTTTTTGATAATTTCTTCTAATGGTGTACATTCAATTCACAGGATTACATTCAAAATATTGTCAAAAAAAAAAAAAACAAATCATGACGATTCGAATCAATTCCCATTGGCTTACGTTGAAATTTATGTTATTTGAATTGGTCTGGCATTTATGAGTTAAACTCAACAAGGCATCTTGTGATTGTATCTCCTGCTGCCTTGTCTTTGTGCCGCAATTTGAATCTCACGCGGATGTCGCCATGTTTATGACATGGGAGCACATGGATCAAGCGTGCTTGTATTCTTTTGATTCCGCCGTGTAACCTACTTAGCTTTTAACTACGTCAATTGATTGAGAACGTTATTCTAGTTTAATTGAGGGACATCAAAATAAGTTATTGCAAATATAAAGTACTAAATACAACTTTGTCAACATTTAAAAATCGAGCTTTAATGCCATGAGGCATAAAAAAATTAAGCTTACCAATTAGCTTAAATTATTGATGTTCCAATTTAATTAATGGTATATATCAAGCGTTATCATTACTTGTAACACTCACTCATGAGTTGTCCACCAATGGATTGCCTTGGTCCGCAAGAATGAGACAGCCGGCGCACTCCCAACGATGTTGCAAATTCACTCACTCTTTAAAACTGCACCGATTTGTCATATAATGAGCATCTTTAAAAAAAATTAAAATTCTTGAGTCGAGCATAATCAATCCCGAAATTTAGGGGCATTCTCATTTCGAAGGTTCGGAGAACTAGTTCGTATTTATTGATTATTGTATTTACACTGTCGAAATTCGTACTTCATTTCGGATGAAGACTGTTTAAAATAGATTATAAAGAAAATTGATCGCTGAGAAGCTATATCTTTTTTGGGTACTGAGCTTGTATATGATGATTTTATATTTTATGTAGGTGTTTATGAATACTATTAAATAGACATTTTAACGAAGAGTTGGGCGAGGTAAACCTCAAAAGTTCTATATATTTCATTAATAATATGCGGCATCTTTCCTAAGCAAATTAAATCCCCTGCATTGTGTACCAAATACCAATTCTCCTTCGTACCATTTTCTACGCCTTTCTGAATAAAGGATTACTTATAGTATTAGGTTTCAGGATTGATAGTCTAAGGAGAAGTGTCGCGAACTAAGAATATCACTGAGATGGACTAAGAATATCACTAAAATGTCCTGTGTCTGGCACTGCTATAGTATGGCATTTTAGATTCGTTCATATACTTAAATTTTTTTCTCACTACAGTGTCGTAGTTGTGTCATTGTTCCAATATTTTGTCATTATTTTACGTCAGCTCCATTCTGTTTAGTATTGTTTTCTTTTTTAATATAATTAATTTTATTCAATTTGAATATATTTTCAAATTTTGAACAAATTTAAAAATATTAAAATTAATTCTGAAGTAACAAAAGCAATTATTTTAAAAAATCTAAAATATTTATAAATAATTGAAAATTTAAAAAAATTATAAATAATTTCAAATTACATAATTTACTATGACTACTAATAATTGAAAATTCAAAAATTTATAAATAATTTCAAATCACATAATTTACAAAAAAAAATAAAAAATGTCATTGAATTATTTTAGTTTAATTAAAAAATTTAATTAATTAGAATCGAAATCCCGTGGACAAAGGTCCGAATTACGATGGCAAAACGGATATTTGCTACAAAACGACATTTATACCCTGCGTTGTATTATATATTCTTTCATTTCTCGGCTCTCTCTCTCTCTCTCTGTGTTCCCATTTTCTTTCTTCAACGACAACGATCTACAGGCGACCTCCTCTCTCTCATAAGATCGTCCTCCTACTGTCAGAGAACTTCCTTGTATGTCTATGCCGTTCCCTTTTTCTTTTATCAAATATAAGGATTTTATTTAACATTTGTTTACAGAGGCTACCTTCCTCCACCTTATAGCTTTTTACTTGTTGGGTCTGGTTCAAAATTGATTCTTTGTTTGGTTTGAATGCAATTTTGTTTTAGGCCAAAGCGGTTGACACTGTAGGAGCCAATACTTTGGTGGAATCCATTCATTCCGGTTTCATGGGACCAACATAAGCTTTATGTCTGTTTGGTGTCACACTAGAGAGTTATTATAACTAACTAATTATGCTATTCGAGCTAATTATTTTTTATCTGGTATTCATGTTTGGTCGGACTTCCCATTCATCGTTTTTCCTTTTAACAGAATGGAGACAATAGAAGGTGATAATTTTAGCTATCTTATACTATTCAATTTTAAAATTATATGATAAACATTTTTCTTGACTACCAACTAATTTATACATGCTAACCACATTAAGTATATTGCATATTGCATGTCTTGCATTTACAGTTTAGATATTTCAAATTTTAAGAATGTAAATACTTATGAGAAAATTGTATCATCTTCAAAATTAAGAATGTAACTACTTGTGTTCGCTTTTTTGCGGTTACACTTGATGTAATATGTTTTGTTTGGTGAATTAATGAAGTGCATCTGTTTCCTAAAAAAACCTCTCAAAATACTTGCGCACATACTTTTATTTTTTAAGTCGAATGTGGCTATATTTTAACACTATTTTTATAATACATTAAAATCCTCTAAAGTCATATTGATAAAATACAAGAAAAATCTTATTTTAGAGAATTTATCACATAAGAGAAGTTATTTTTTTAAACAAAATTGTGAATAATAAATGCATAAAAAATAAATTTATTTTGAATATATTAAAATTACCAGCATCTCGACTTATTACTTCATTCAAATATTATATTTGATTAAATTATTTTCTTATAATAAGATAATAATCATAATAATTGTTTAAAGACCATTAAAAAGATAAATATTTGTGTACTGTAATATTTCTCATTTCATGTAATGTTTGTCATTTATAAGACCTGAGACCAAAAGATTATGTATACCATTATTAGATCTAACGGAAATTTGGACCATGTGGGAGCTAGAAAGGCACTTTCATAATTCCATTTACATCTTTATAAAAAATCAGTTTACATAAAAAAGGCCGAGGAGAAATATTTTAAAATTACAAAAGTTAGGGATATTCTAATTTTACCGGCTAAAAGAGGATGCCCTTATATTTTATATTCTAAATCCTCTAAAGTTATATTAATATAATACAAGAAAAATATTATTTTAGAGTATTTATCATATAAGAGAAGTTAATTTATTTTATCAAAATTGTGAATAATAAATGCATAAATGCATAAAAATTATTTTGGAATATATTAAAATTACTTGCATATTGACGTATTACTTTATGTAGATATTATATTATTAAATTAATATGCTTAAATATCAAAATATGCTTATATACCATTATTGATCTTAGTCCTATGATGATTAGGCTGTTGATATCAAGCAACTTAATCGGGATGGCTATCAGGGATCCCAAGAATATAACATGGAAGTCGTAATGTTGACCTGTCTACATAACGATAATCTAGTAAAGTTGATTGGATATTGTAACTCCGGAGAAGCAAAATTGTTGGCTACGAGTTTATGCCGATGGACAGTCTAGAAGACTATATCTTTGGCAAGACTATTGTATGTTTTATGAAAAGATCAGTGTAGGAGCTAATATTTTGGTGGAATCCATTCAATCTAGTTTCATGGTTTTTGTTATCAATCACTTCTTATCATATTAGACTACTACACGCCAAATAAAAATTAATTTTAGAAGGAAAAACATATTGATAGTTGAAATCCACTAATCAAAGTTGATTAGACATTTAATATTATTTTTATATTTTTTTTCTCCAATTGCACACATTATATAATTGTATCTATTAAGTTTTACTTCTTTATTTTTATTTTTTTGAAATACTTACGTTCTCTATTTTTGAAAATTTCAAATGTAATAAATTATGATGAAATTTATTATTTTTATTATACTAAAATACAAATTTAATTTTTTAAAAATTAAATAAAAGTATTTGATTCTCAAATGAAAAAATAATTTAATTTGTTTCTACATTTACAACAAGTCATAGAGTTTCAAGGATGAAAATTTAAAAATAATTGAAAATTTATAAATTTATAAATAATTTCAAATTACATAACACTTGAAAAAAATTATTTATGGCACGAGATAATTTCAAACTTCGAACAAATTTAAGTTAAAATTAATTCTGAACTAACAAAAATAATTATTTTGAAAAATCCTAAATATTTATAAATAATTCAAAATTCAAAATTTATAAATAATTTCAAATTACATAATTTACTATGACTACTAATTTTTTTCAAGTATAATTAATCTAGTCTTTTCTTATAGCGATATAAATTTTTCTATGGTGGATTTTTGTATAAGCAGTCATGAAGTTTGATAGGGATTCAATTTGTTTAGTGGAGTATTCATAATTTGCAAAGCTGCTGATGATGATGGATTTGTCCTTAAGAAATTTTTTTCGAACAATAAATACCATATCCATCCTGTTCAGCATCCACTATTATATGATGCAATATGATATATACTATCGTAACTTTTCCAATAAATTCCTTGTCCTACAATAGACATGGAGTTTTGATAAATGCAAAATAAGTTTGAAGAATTCTAAATGATCTCTACACATCTTTTCTATATCGCTCTTGACATTCGACGAACATCTTGAGCTTCAAGATTGATGCAACTGTAATTGAATTCACAAAGGTAGCCCATTATACATATATTTCAACGACGAGATAATATGACAATTCTCTACATGTGTTGTTGATTGTGTAGTTCACTTTGGATGATTAACCTTCTAATACATCGATGAAAATAATAGACCTTTGCAACACATTAATATCATTGCATGTACCAGGTATTCTAAAAAAAGCGTGTCATATTCATAAATCATATAAAGTAACCACTCTAAGTATGCCACTTGTTCTAGCATATTGTCAAGTCCATGCAGTTAGACAGTTCCTCCTTTCTCAGTATATGTAATCAATATTTCTTATCATGTCTAGGAATTCACGTTGTTCTACTATTTAGAGTAGTCATGTCAAATATTATTTACCACACTTTTTGAGATACTCTACACCAAAGCAAAGCGTGATGCATTCTACAAAAATTCTTAGTTTCCCTTATTATGGTTACACTAATTCTCAAATATTTGTCTACAACATCAACTGTTGTTCCATATGCGAGAATCCTCATAGTTGTAGTACATTTTTACAATGTTGACAACTTGGATTTACCAAAGGCATCTTGCTTTTACTAAAAAATGGATCTGCAATACTCAATGTCTCTACTTTTTTAAAGAATAAAAAATTATTGATATTCGATGATGATGACTGATGCTTTGGGTTATAATTAGGAGGTTGAAATGTCTCAGCTATTTAAGAAGATTCGTGGTGCTTGTCACAAGTAATGAACTATAAAAAATTTTCTAATCTCCCTGATATTGGGTTGCTCGGCATTTTGTTATGCCAATTTTGTTGGCAAAGGGCATTCTTAGGTGGATTTATGGTGGGATTATGTATCTTGATAATTCTAATAACTATTTTTTATCGTGATTGGTGATTATCTTGATAATTATGAGTTATTTTTTAGGTAATATCCATATAATTATCATGTAATTATTTTTTATATTTTCGTCCAACTTATATTTCTTTTGTGGACTGAATTAATGAGGATGTCTAAAATATCATCTTTATGATAGAGATTGGTCAATGATCATTTGATTGAGTTTTTATCTTTAAATTTTATATCTGACAAACATAATGTTTGAGAGTATAATTAGTATTAGCCAAATAAGTATTTGATTATTTTTTCTAATTAACCTCTTTCTTCCTTATCAATATTTTAAATTAAAAAAATTATTTTGGCTCATTATTTGCTCTTTACATATCTTTTGCACTCTTTACTAAACTAGGTCAAAAGATTATTTACACATGTCTACGAGGATGAACCTGATTTGTTTTAAATGAAATATATTTTCTATAACGATAAGGAGACTGATTTTATCACATTGGCTGTTAGTGAGATGGTTCAGATGGCGGAGAGGAACAAGAAAGTGACTTTTGTATCGCTGTATGGGGTCATGCCAAATCGTGTGTTTGACCTTTTAAGTTTAGTTTGACAAGAGGTTCTCATTAGTGGGACGCACAAGGGAACATCTAGCTTAAAAGTTTTTCTCACATAAGTGACATGTTTTGATTTGTTTCTTAACATGTTGGAAGTTTATGTTTTGAGGGATGGTTTGATGTGATGCTTCAATCTCTTTTACAGGTTGTAATTACTTCTGTCTTTGAGTTGCAGAAGCTATTGAGTGATCTAGTTCGTAAATCTAAACAAACCAAAAGATGCCAAATCAATCTCCTTGTAAAAATTGGGTATGCTTGATGATTCACGTGTTGTTGGAAGTGTATGTTTGGTTGTATTCTATTCGAGTTTCACTTGATATATTTAAGTAATAGTACCCATTAACTTTAATGTTGATATTTGTTAACATTTATATTATTACTCATTAATTTTAATATTGGTGTTTGTATACTAGCTTACTTTAATATTAGTATATGTATGGTAGTGTTTACTTGAATATCAGTACTCCTTTAATATTAATACTCATTTATTTTAATATTGGTATTTATTTAATTTGATTTGGTACGAAGTTCAGATATTTGAGTAGTTTAAGGTTTATAATTTGTGGAAGGTGATTATTTGGTTGCCGTCTGTTTGAATTTTGCTTGATGCATTTAAATATTGGTATACATTAACTTTAATATTGATATAAATTATATTAATATCGATACTCATTTATTTTAATATTAGTATATATATACTAGTCTTTAATAAGATCATTATCTATATGATCATATTGTGTATGTTGTACAATTAAAAATGATCAAAAAAATGAAAAACAATGTAGAAAAAAAAGTACACTAGAAAAAAATAAGAAAAAAATCAATAACAAAAGTTGGAGAAAGAAGTCAATAACCTAAAAAAAGAGAAAATGAAAATAGTTAAAAAGTAAAAGTAAAAATTATGAGCAAAGTTGTTCAATAAGGAATAGCAAAGAAGATAAGAAAAAAATGTTTTTAGATTTTCAATAAATATTCTTACGCTGAAGTGTATCATTATTAGTTATTTATTTTTATATTAGATGAGACTGATTTGTAAACCAAACAACATAATCCAAATTATCCATTGCAGTTTGTTAGTATTTTGAAGGTGATAATAAACATAAATAAGTAGGTTGGTTTATAGTTTTTTTTAGTTTTGATTAGAACATTTAATCAGTAAATAAAATTTGTAATCACCATTATTTGAAAAATTACTTTGTCTTTTCTGCAATTTTCATACCTATTTTTTTAATTTTTCGTTTTATATTTAATATTAATATATCAATTATACAGGTAAAAATAAGACACTTTTTCTTAATAACTTTGATTTACCTAATTCTCACTTAAATTAGAATTTTCTTTTTGATATCCCCACCTCTCTTTTACCACCAAACTGACACCTCATCCCTTTGAGAAACCGTGCAGATATATATATTAACCACAATCACACACCATTTCTCTCTTCCTTTCTTACCTCTCTCTCTCTCTCCCCTATTTCCTACTCTCTTAACTTCTCTCTCCCTTGTCTCTTTCCTTTCCACCTTACACAGGCAACCAGAAAGGATTGAATTCTCTCCCCTTTTTCTCTTCTAACAAAATTTGTATTCCCCTTTCATGGTTTCACTCCCTTAAACCCATAAAAGACAAGATCTTTTGTGTGCTTTTTCATCGGACAAGAGACGCTAACTCTCAAGTTTTGTCCCAAATTCCGGTGGTTCTTTCGGGCTTTTGTCCTTTTTTGTGTGGTGTGAGTGACCCGGATGGGCTCCGATGACCAAGCTTTGCTCTGTTTTATATGTAATCACCCTCTTTTCCTTGTATTCCAAGAAATGATCCATCTTGTGATCGTGATCATAACGTGTATGGATAAACTTTGTTGATTGAAGAAAGTAAAAAAGAAACGATCTTTCTGTTTCTGGGTTCTATAAATTCTGGAAAGTTAGTTACTTGACGATCTGGGTTCTTAGGACATGATCAAAGATTGAAACTTTGAGGAAGAAGAAGAAGCAAGATGGATGGATGATGTTTGTGTCATGTTTTTTTGTTTGCGTGTGTTGCTCTTTTTGGCTTGTGGAATTTGGTTAGCGTGTGATCTGGCGGTCAAAGTTGTTTAATTGTTCTTTTTAGTTTATGTTATTTTCATGTTCTTGTTCTTACCGTAGAGTCCGGTTCTGAGATTACGTGAATAGAAGAATCTGCCTTGGTCTGAATGGATACTTTGCTTTGTGCGTTTCTTTTAGGCGTGGAGTGGAATATTCTTTTTGTGTTATGTCTAGACAAGTTTCTGGCTCTTGAAACCTTTGGTTTCCCGACGTGGGTGCTCTGATGATATCATTTCTTTTATCTGTTGCTTATTTGGGTGAATTGGGGTTTGGAGTTGAATTGCTCTGTTCTGTTTGGTTTTGATCGGATAAAGTTTATTTCTGTGAGGTTTTATGTTCATTTTTCATGTTTCATGTTTGTAGGTATGAGAAATTGACGTTTGCTAACCAAAATCTTAATAAAGGTGTGTACCTCACATTAAGAATTTTCAGTTGCATTAGACTTGATTGGACCCTCTGGAACCAAGTGTTCACTGATTCTGGCTGTGATTTTGTGTTTCCGTTTCATAGATCGTGTCAAGTTCAGGCACTGTAATCAGTTGGGCAGTGTCCATGGATGCCACAACGAGCGGAACCCCGACTCTTCAATTCCATAACATACCCGATCAGCCCATTACTGCCATTGTAGCTGCTCCTGTATCAACATACCAACGTAACCAGCGGCATTGTTTCGGGGACTCGACACCAGGGGAATTCCCCTTGGCTGCAAGCCCCTCCATTGTCCTCCATGTTCTTACTGCTTGTAATTTGGAGCCTCAGGATCTTGCCAAGCTAGAGGCACGTGTTCCTTCAATTCGTATTTTTCGATCAAGTGTATTCTATTGCTAGAATTGATGGTGCCTCTCATTTGATTTAATGCTTGTTGCAGGCAACTTGCTCCTTCTTTAGGCAGCCAGCAAACTTCGCTCCTGATTATGAATTATCCATATCAGAGCTCGCTGCTCTTGACATGTGCCAAAAACGGGCCATATTTAAGCCAATGTCTCTCGAGGAGCGTCAAGATTTGAAGCAAAAATGCGGCGACTCGTGGAAATTGGTTTTGAGATTTCTTTTGGCTGGAGAAGCTTGTTGCAGAAGGGAGAAGTCCCAGGCAATAGCTGGTCCTGGCCATTCCATTGCTGTGACAGCAAAGGGAGAGGTTTACACCTTTGGTTCTAATAACATGGGACAACTTGGTAATGGCACCACCGAAGAGGAATGGCGACCTAAGCCAATCAGGTCACGAATGATTTTGATTTCTACTTATGACTGATGCTTTTAATCCTGAGAATCGGAGAGAGGGATTGTTGTCTAGAGAAAGCTAACAGAATTTCACTATGTTGCAGATCCCTGCAAGGCATTCGGATCATTCAAGCAGCTGCAGGTCCTGGGAGGACAATGCTGATTAGTGATGCAGGCTTGGTTTACGCCTTTGGAAAGGACTCGTTTGGGGATGCCGAATATTCTTCCCAAGGAAATAAGCACGTTATAACTCCACAGCTGGTCGAGTCTTTGAAAGATATCTTTGTAGTGCAAGCTGCAATAGGAAACTTCTTCACTGCGGTGTTGTCCAGAGAGGGGAAGGTTTACACATTTTCTTGGGGAAGCGATGGAAAACTCGGTCACCAAACCGAACCAAATGATGTTGAACCTCGTCCTTTGATGGGCCCGCTTGAAAATGTGCCGGTGGTGCAGATTGCGGCTGGTTACTGCTACCTTCTTGCTCTTGCTTGCCAACCTAGTGGCATGTAAGTTGCTCCATCGTTTGCATTCTTCCATCCCCGATGTATAGAATGGAATCACCAATAATGTTGTTGCTTCTCCTTTCAGGTCTGTGTACTCAGTAGGGTGTGGCTTGGGAGGGAAACTTGGACACGGGTCAAGAACTGATGAGAAGTACCCTCGGCTGATTGAACAGTTCCAGCTTTTGAACCTTCAGCCTGTTGTGGTTGCTGCAGGTGCTTGGCATGCTGCTGTGGTTGGACGTGATGGACGGGTTTGCACGTGGGGTTGGGGTCGTTATGGATGCTTGGGTCACGGGAATGAAGAATGTGAGTCAGTTCCGAAAGTGGTCGAATCATTGAGCAACGTCAGAGCTGTTCATGTTGCTACCGGAGATTACACCACGTTTGTCGTATCCGACGATGGCAACGTGTACTCATTCGGATGCGGGGAATCGTCCAGTTTAGGACATAATGCTGCTGCTCTGGCTGTTGCTGATGGGCAGGTTTAACAATATCCTTCAAAGTCTGTACTTCCTCTTTGTAATTTCTTTGCCCCGAGCTCAATGTGAAATGTGCTTTTTTCTTTAGGCAAACCGGCATGCCAATGTGCTAAGCCCACAGCTGGTGGCATCGTTGAAGGAAATCAACGAGCGGGTGGTTCAGATCAGCCTAACGAACTCCATATACTGGAACGCTCACACGTTCGCCCTCACCGAATCTGGGAAACTCTACGCGTTCGGTGCAGGAGACAAGGGGCAGCTGGGGATAGAACTTGTTGATAACCAGACAGAAAGGGGGAACCCCGAAAGGGTTGATCTTGATCTCAGTTAGCTACGAACACGGTCTCGACCCGCTCCGTTGTTGACCCGTCGCGCCACGCCGCGCTGCGCCACCCCAGTACAGTCCTGCACATAAATGCATCAGTTGTTGCTGCTTGCATGTTTTTATTTTTATTGTAAATAGAAGCCGAAAGATTTGGGAGGAATTGATTCAAGACCGTAGTTAGTTGGACAGTCTGTAGCACAGGCTTGTTCTTGTTCATAGTCTTTTTAACTTATGGATTCTTAATTTGGTTTACCTACCGTGTCCCGACAAAAAAGGTTCTCCGGTTGACATCTTACTTTCGATTTTTCTGATATAAAATACTCCACTCTAATAGAACAAGAGGTAGAAAAAAAAAAAATACCTTCCTTGGGGAAGAAGCACTGGGAGGACCTGAAAGGAATGACCAATAGGCAATGTACTTTCCAAATGAAATTCATAGAAGAGTTAGTGATGGCCTAGTTGAAAATCAAAGATATCCAAACTTGGTCTGAAATTCCGAAAAAATGAATTTTCTTATTATATGCATGGTTTTTAAAAACGATCTGAATGTCAATCTGGAATTTGTCCTGCCAATGAGCAATAATCTAACAAAATGCGAAATGTTCATAACACACTCAATAGACGACAGGAAATTGAATAGATGATGTTAGGTTATACCATCTTTAGAGGTTTTAAGAAGGATGAGAATTATCGAGTCATATTTAAGGATCAATTCTTGTAATAGTATTTTTTTTAATGCTTAAATTTTTACAGTTAGGTATTTATTTTTATAGTTGAAGAGTTTTATTTAGCTGAATTTTTTTAATAGTATTTTGACAGTTTGAAATCAAAGGAAAGTAAGTTACTTATTGCTTAAATTAATTCTTTTTGTTAGAAAATAGTAATAATTTTTTTTTGTCTTTGTTTACCTAATTTAGTAAGTTAGTTATCAAGAAAATATTTAACAAGTTTTAGGAATTATTTTAATATAGTTTTTTTAGTGGTAGCTAGCCAAAAAATATCACTTTGGTTGAGAAATTAATTAGTTTGATTTGCTTTGTGAAAAGATCAAAATAAACAAATATCCCAGATTATAGATTGTAAATGAGAGTTGATCAAATTGATAAATAGACTCGAATTCAGTTTAAACAGTTTTGAGATCTAAACTTATAAATGTAAAATACAATCAATTTAAGAATAGCCATCTATGTAAAATTTGAGGAATAACTCTTAATAAACCAATGTAACGAGAGACCTGGTTTTGGCCCACCAAATATGTCGTGATTTGAAGTGGCTCCGAAAAGATCATTCCAAAGCAGACGGATCTGACTAAGCTCAGTCAAAGTCTAGCCCATCTTCTGCATGAGCCGCTCTTGCTGCTCCAGAAAGTTGGGGCTTTAGAACTGGGCCTAATATGATGGTTATACATTAGGCCCGGACTAAAGAAATATTTACGAATTACGATTATACTAAATCTATCAGTTTAAATACGAATTACGTTAGATCAATTATCTATACAATAAAATTCAATTAAGCGAAAAGTTCGTAGATTTGTTGAGATGAGAGAACAAAATGTTCCCTTTTTTTTAAAGTGATATAAAAAAGAAGAAATGATGGGTAGTTGTTGATATTCAAATCACAAGTTGTAAATACTTTATTGAATCAAACTTCAAAAGTCAAAATACGTAGCATGCAAGGTACAGATTGCAAAAATAATTAGCTCATTAATTCCAAATCAAGATTAAGAAATAAACATTCTTTAATTAGTTTCTAGAGAGACGATGAAGTTCAATATTTATCATCTTATCATAGGTGGATCATCTAAAAATTTGATTTCAATCTCGGAGAATGTAATGCTGTCAAAACTTAGCAGGAGACATTTGTAGTTCAATGCTCACTGGTATCATATATCAGATATTTTCGGGAAATGACAAAAAAATAGAAAATTTTCTCTAAGTCGGTGTACTTAGAGGTATACGGACCCATGATTTATTTAAGATGCCCCCTTGCGAGCAATTATTTCAGAATGTGTATATATTCTATCATCAGAATGAATTCACATTGATTTAGTGCTTGCTTATCCTACATGGTAGCATTATAATAACATATTTTCTTTTATAAATTTTTTTCAGAAGTGAAGTTCGTATATTAATATCGTATTTAAAATTGAAACCTAAATTTTTGTCAATTTATATTTATATTTTGTGTGGTTGGGACAATTATCTTTTTGCAAAATTATCAGCGTAATTAAAAATTTTGAATTCGAGTCATATGAAATTATGAATGATGTACTCTCAAAATCCGATAGATGAACTTTCTCTTCATTTTCTAATAAATTCGACTGATACCTCAATTATTCGTCCGATTGTAATTTTGATTTTAAAAAAATAGCAATGTATTCAGAAGTCAGAACTCACATGCATACCCGCAATAATTTATCGCATAATCCGGGAGATAAAATGTAGTTTCTTATTGTTGACTTTGACATTAATGTCAGAACCACGTTCTATCTTTGATATTCCATAAGCTGAACAGAGACTAAATCCATACTTAATCATGTTGGCAAATGTCTTTAAAACACCATCGAATTCCAAGGTCCATTTTTTTTTTTTGCAGAGTAGTACTCCAAGGTCCAATTCTTGTAATTTAAGTTTAAAAAAATTGAATTCGATACTTTGAATTAAGAATATAACAATGTTATATATTATCAAAATAATTTGTATTCAAAAGTTTTTCCGACTCAAATTTAGATTGATAATTATCAGTTAACGTGTGCCGTTTAGTGTAATTTAGTCCAAAATTGATTCAAATATTTTGTTCAGTTTTTTCAAAATTTTGAGTTCAATAAAAAAATATTTGGAGTTTAACATTCATGAACGTTGAAAAATATGATTGAAAAAACCACGTAAAAAATGAACTCCACTCGAGTAACTCGCAACACCATAAAAATATATTGATACGTTTGGAAATCAGTTTGTATTCTAAGGTCAACGATCATCCAGCCGAGAATATTGCAAGTTGATAATTAGATGCCTTCCCTTGTAAGAAACGATGATCAGCTACCGTACATTAACATAGGTACGGTCAAGGATGATGCCGGATAACCCTCGCATTTCATTAACTATGAATAAACACGATCAATGTATAATAATAAATCGATAATTGACAAATCAATAATATTTTCCGACCTAAATTGGATCAGTTTAAGAATATTGTAATTTTAATAAAGTAATCGGGAAATAATTTTTTTGAAGACCATAATATAAATCTATAGTCTTGTCAATGTCATAAATTTAATAATATCCTAATATTAAAAACATGCTCAGTACTTTTAAAATTGATAAAATGTTAACTTGGAAATTAATTAATACTTTTCTCCAGATGAATAAAATTTTATGATCTTAAAGTAGTTATTTTTTTAATATTTACTGTATTATGTGTTTCTTTTATGAAAAAAACAAGCCCAATTATTTTGTGGCCAAATGTTACAATCATATCGGCAAAGTCACAGGATAAAAAGCAAATAAAAAATAAGGTACTCCATTTTCATGTTCCGATTCAGAGTTTATTATAAAAGAAAATAATAAAATTTTCAACAAATATCCGTTTTTGAATAAATTGCTCTGAAGCTTTATTAATAAAATGAGAAGATTTTTTTTTTTACAAATACCGATCTAACACAAAAACTCGACTCAAGTTAGTTTACAACAGGTAGTCAAGAACCACCCATCCCTCACCTAAATCATATAATACCGCATTCCAAAAACTTTATCGATACTAGAATCTAAAACTAGGGTTCATGCTCATAGATGCACAAACTACTGACTCGCACCAGATTGTACAAGTTTAAAAGTATGAATCTTTATAAAAGATTTGTCGTTATAAAATCCAGTGACAAAAACCAGTAGTAACAGGAAAAAAGAGCATAAAAAATCACGTTAGATTTGTAATACATGTGAAAAGCGAAAAAAAAAAATATGTAACAAAGATAATCCCTCGCCACATGTGGTAGAATAAAAGTTGGTGCATTACACCACCATTTATCCTCATGCAACATCGATAAAGCATCGGTTTTAGCTTTTCTTTCTCGGAATATATGCGAGGCTCAAAACTCCATATGCGACAATCTGTCTAGAGTGTGAACCATCCATATATAATTTAAATTTCTACAAAATTATAAGAAAAGATATAATCAGCGGTGAAGTAAGTAATTAGTTTTTAAAAAAGTATTGGAGGAAGGCAACGACTTTCAATTTTCTTGCACATGCCATGCATGTGAGGGTCAGACGACGATCCAGCTTTAACTATGGCTGAGTGCGAAACTGAAAAAAAAAAAGACCAACCCGAAGGGTGGTTAGAACTCAACCCGACCCAAAAAATGGGTTTATGGTCGATTTATACCGACCAATCGGTTCAAATCGATATAATTTTTTTACAACACCGTCAGTTTGCTAGATCAAACAAAATATATTATTTTATAGAATATAAATATTTAGTATCAACAACCCATAATTAAAACTTAACCCACTAGCTATCTAACCCTTCTCCAGTTTATTCTCTATGTATGAAAACCAACCTAAAATTTTCACTCTCTGCCGGCCACTACCCTTTCTCGGAAATACCGATTAGATTTATGCACACCGACAAACCGCAACACTATCGATGACATTGAGAAATTGTCTTGATCGATGTCAATTTTGAAAAATTTCTTTGATCGAGTTCGAACTCAACTAAAGGTGGAAACCCACCAACCCTAACATCATTCAGCCCTAGCTTTAACTCACATCTATGTATTAACTATTAATCTTCATATTTGTCTATGATAAATTTATAATAAGCTATCCACAAAGGACACAAAGTTTCTTTCCACCGTACAGATGGGCAAAATTATTCCGCGCCGTAACGTGTAGGATGAGATCACGCTCCAATATATAATGTAAATTGTCAGAAATAGAATGTGGCAAATTGTATTTTTATAAGAAGAAGGTACAAATGCCCAATTTCCTCCTTTAGTTTAGCTTTTGGGGCACTAGAGAGGGAGGACCATGTGCACCGAATTATCAATTTCACATTGCCTAGAATGAATTGAAATTCAGATTTGAACTAAGAGAATGGATAACTAGGTATAAAAATTTAATCCAAAAGTTCTTTTATCAATTTCACAATGCGACATTTAATCCAAGTGTAAATTTTTTTCAATAATATTCGATATTCAACCTGAGTCGTTTTTTAAATTTTCGCAGAGATAAATTTATTTCAAAAAATAATAACATTATTGTATTTACAATGATTTGAACTTGAAATATATAAGTTAAATTATAATATTGTCTGTAGACATCAAATGCTTTGTTTATTCAACTCTTGACATATTTAAAAAAGAGAAAGAAGTAGCACTTGTCCAATGAAAGCTAATAACTGTCCAAACTAACTTAACAGGACTTCTGTCACCAGAAATATATCGGAAGCTGGTAAGCCTAATTATTATTTTCTACAACGAAATGATTGGAGCTCTCTTTGATTTACATATCAAATTTTCCTTTATATACTCATCTCATTGTCCATAGCTTCTCACAATTCCTTCCAGCCCACCATTTTTCCTCTTAAATTCTCCCATCCGAAGAAAGAGTGAACAAAAAGAAAGAAAGAAATAACTCTGTGCGTTCTTTCTTTATCACAAATGGCTGCAATTCTACTCTACATTGCACTTCCCCTGATCCTTTTTCTAGCCCCAAGTTACACATTCTCCTCTCCGGTTCCGGATCCCGAGGTAGTTGTGGAAGAAGTACACAGGTACATATCTAATGTTGTTCATAATAACTTGGTATCCTAAATTTCGTATCGATTGTAAAATGTGATGCACATTATGAAGTTGTTAACATTTTTGCTTTTGTATGATGTGAAGGAGCATCAATGAATCAAGGAGAAACTTGGGTTATCTCTCTAGTTCTACTGGCAATCCGATCGATGATTGTTGGAGGTCTGACCCCAATTGGGAGGCCAATCGTAAGCGGCTGGCCGACTGTGCGATAGGGTTCGGAAAGCACGCCATCGGAGGGCGCAACGGCAACATCTACGTCGTCACGAGCACCGGAGACGACCCGGTGAACCCGAAGAAAGGCACCCTCCGGTACGGAGTGATCCAAAACAAACCACTATGGATCATATTCCAACGTGACATGGTGATCCAGCTGAAGCAGGAACTGCTCATGAACTCGTTCAAGACACTCGACGGACGAGGAGCTAGTGTACATATATCAGGTGGTCCATGTATTACAATACAATACGTGACCAACATTATAATACATAATATCAATATACACGATTGCAAGAGTGGTGGCAATGCTTACGTGCGGGACTCTCCACGGCACTATGGGTGGAGGACAGTATCGGACGGTGACGGGATCTCCATCTTCGGAGGGAGCCACGTGTGGATCGATCATTGCTCGCTTTCGAACTGCAAAGACGGGCTGATCGACGCGATTTATGGATCAACGGCTATAACCATTTCTAACAATTTTATGACGCATCATGACAAGGTGATGTTGTTGGGACACAGTGATTCGTATACACAGGACAAGAACATGCAGGTCACAATTGCATTTAACCATTTTGGAGAAGGGCTTGTCCAGAGAATGCCAAGGTAAATTATTATAATCAGAGTGACATGCACACTTGTATTAATTTAATTGGCAAGTGGAATGTTACTCGAAATAATTAATGTTAATAGTTTTTTTTTTAATTATATGTGCCATAAGATTCTTCTGACATATGTTAATATATCATTTTTTTAATAAAAATAATTGTTATGAATGGATTTGCAGGTGTAGGCATGGGTATTTCCATGTGGTGAACAATGACTACACTCACTGGAAAATGTATGCAATTGGTGGTAGTGCTAATCCTACAATTAACAGCCAAGGAAACAGATTCCTTGCTCCCAATAACAGATTTCTCAAAGAGGTAACACCACAAAACATACAATTTGCCAGCCTTTTAATTCCTTGGGTGTTTCAAAATTGGTGTATAAAGTTCACATCGCTTACGAGACGAGAAAAAAATTATTGTGATGACAGTAAGCATAATAAATAATACGGTTTACAATGTGGCAGATAGAGTAGGCAAAATAATCATAACAGATGTTTCATATGGCCATTTTTCTAGATGATAAATTAGATTTCACGTATAAATTATTTTAAATTATATAATAATTATATGAAGATCTGTTACTTATAATTGGCTTTTCTATAAATAAATGTATCAACTAATACTTTTTATTAAGTATAACTAGTTTAGCCGGCACTTTTTACCATTCGAGTCAAATCTCGGAGACCAAAACCGAAAGAAGAACGAGTTATAATGTCTTGTCTTATCAATTGCACAGGTCACCAAACGTGAGAATACACCACGGCGGAAGTGGAAGCAGTGGAACTGGCGATCCAAGGGTGACTTATTGCAGAACGGTGCGTTCTTCACGGCATCTGGGGCCGGAGCTTCTTCGAGCTACGCAAGGGCGTCCAGCTTAGGAGCGAAATCATCTTCACTTGTTGGGACAATCACAGCTGGAGCAGGATCCCTCCGTTGCAGGAGAGGTTCACGTTGCTGACGAAATTGTTGTAATTAAATTGCATCATCTCGTATACTTACTCGTTATTACAACAGGTGAATATAATTACGTACTACCATATGTGATCTTCCTTTTTTAAGGTGACATATACTATCCTCGGGCCTGTTTCTTTTCCATTGGACCCACCATCGTTGTGACATTTATTTCCAAGTCCATAGTGGTGTCCAGAGAAGCAAGAGCTTAGTTTATGTATGCACTTCGATGGTTTTCTTGTCGAAGGTATTTATGCAATTTGATCGTTGGTGCAATGTTTACCTGATGTAATGAGAGCTTATATTATACTTCAATCAATATTATACTTTTTATCCTCGTATATCTTGTACTTTTGTATTCAATCAATTACGAACGACTATGTAGAGCGAATGATAACATTGATCAAGACAATTAAAACTATTAATATAGCATGCTCCACGCAATAATTCAAATAATCAAATTAGCAAATTTCGGGGTAATTACCCATCTTGGGAAACCACATTGCAGTATTGGACTTCAATATTTTGAATTTGCTTGCTTCTATAATAAATCCTACCTATATTCATAGTATTCATTTCAAGATGTCCAAGTTCAAAATAATTCAAAGATGGATAGGAATGAATACAAAACCGAAATAATTCGAGACACCAGATAAGAGTTTTTGATGATTCTTGGAACTTACTAATTAGAGAGCAATAGGGACATGCACACTAAAGCATTTGGACACATAAATAAAGCCCAACCAAAGTCAACAGCCAAGTTCAAGATACAGCAACCATTCTACAGGCCACCTCAATAATATGCACTAATCAATGACGCCCGGCTTCAAAAGAACACCAAAATCTTTGCCTGCTTCCACGCCGAGACATCAAAGGAGATTTGTTCAATACTCGGAGGGAGAGATGACGTCGTCAATCTTCAGTATCATTTTGACAACTTGAGTCGCGAGCAAGATCTGCTGTTGCTTCCCTATCAGAGTCTCGAAGACGTTCTGCTCACGCATGTCATTTGTACCCATATCGTTGCAATCTATTCCGCAATGAGGATTATTCTCCTTCAAAGAGTTCAAGTAATGAGTTATAGAAATATCAACAAAAAAGGTGGCAAGTGGGTTTCACAACTTATTTGATGATTCAACATTACTGAGTCACACTAATGGGGAAGTGATTATGTTGTTAAACTAGGCAGACAGGAGGTTCTAAAATTGATCCAGTTACCTTGATTTGCTGAGATTTCACGGAAGATAGCGTTTCAATTGGTTGGAGACCACTATTTTCTGCCAGAGCCATGGGAACAGCATCTAGTGCATCTGCAAATGCCCTGATGGCATACTGGAAACGGATGGACAAAGCATTAGACAAATTTCATTCACGCATGCAAATAGGAGTGAGAGAGAGAGAGAGAGAGAGAGAGAGAGGTGGTCTACCTGCTCGACTCCTGGATGCTTATCAGCAGCAGCCTCAACAGCAACTGAGCAGGATATCTCAGCAGAGCCACCACCGTAAACAATGGAATTGTTCCGGATGAGATTCCTGGCTACACACAATGCATCGTGGATACTACGCTTTGTTTCTTCGATCATCATCTTGTTACCTATTAACGACCAACGAATGCAAGAGTTAGCGGTATAACTTGACAAAGCAAATTCCAACAATTGATGGAAGAACAAAACAAGTAAAAAGATCAATACCTCCACGGATAAAAATAGTTACAGCCTTTGAATTTGCACAATGTTCAATGTAAAGCATTCGATCTTTGGTTGTGCCGAAGGCCTTCTCTCGAACTACGCCAGCCTTGAACAAAGAAGGAATGACGCATAGACCATCAGGACCTCTCCCCCCACTTTCATTGCTCTTATAAAAAGGAAGAATTAGAATAAGAAGAAGAAAGAAAGGTATAGATACCTTTCCCAGCTTCTCTGGAGTCAACTCCTGGAACCTTGGAACTATACGCCCACCTATAAGAAGTCAAATTCATAATTAACACTTGAATACATGCAGACGGCTATCCAAACCAGAAACTCCGCTGCCAAAACAAACAAACCTGTGGCTATTGCAATCAGCTCCAACTCCACACCACCAACCCACCGGACGGCAGGTAAGTCCCTTTGCATAAGTAAATGATTTGCTTCATCATCGAAACCCCACTGGCAGATGACAAGGGTAGCTCCGACATCCTGTAAAAAAATACCACGAAGGAAATCAGTCAAATATTAGGGCCAAGAATCCCTGAGCAAAGGCCTACATCTATGTCAGACACTCTTCAGCCAATTATCCTATGAAACCTTAAAAAACTATAGGACAGTCAGCAAGAAACAGAGAAAGCCACTCATATGACGAAGATATACAACTTTCATCGACATAATTTTATGCAAACACAATAGTGCATATTAAAAATGCAAATAAGAAACCATGCATACAACATCATAAACAGAAACAGTATGATTCGCAGTTGCACCTTGCATTTCTGAACCATGTCATCGAAATATTGCTGCTCCTGCTTGCGTAAAGTCTGAAACTTCTCAACGGTGTCAATGTCCACCTTATGCTTAGTTTTCGGCTTTGGTGGTTCAAAGGGGCAAGTCAATATGGCAATATGGGCATCTTCAATATGCTTTGGCATCTGCGGATGACTCATATCCTTGTCAACAACTATCCCATAAATAAGCTCAGTATCTTCCAACTTGCCTCCAACTTTCCCCTCGATCTTTATCAAATCCAAATTTACATCCTTCCGCTCAAGATCAGCCACAGCCATAACAGCCTTCACAGCAATCTCGGCCAAATTGCGCTTGCACCGGTTCACACTACAAAAAACAAAAAAATAAAAACCAAATCAACGAACACGAACACACCCACACAGACGAGCCATTGGAAGAAAAACCGACATCTTGGACGACAATGTGGTCATGCATGTCCGAACAAGAGGCTCGACATCATTCACTCCGAAATCAAACTTCTTCGAAATCCGCTCGAGATGCTCGGCAGCAATCCTGGAAGCCATCTCGTAGCCCTCGGCAACACGAATAGGATGGATCCCGCGCTCCAAGAGCTTCTCTGCCTGCTCCAAGAGCGCTCCTGCCATGACGACAACGCCCGTGGTCCCGTCCCCAATCTCAAAGTCCTGACTCTGCGAGAGCTCGACCATAAGCTTCGCAATCTGGTTGTCCACGTCCATCTTCTCCAGGATCGTCGCCCCGTCATTCGCTAAAACAAAAAAACCACACAAAACGATCAAAAACCACAACGAAACGCAACAGATCTACTCCAACACAACTAAAACCCTAGCAAAACAAATCAACATAATACTGACGACGACGTCACCTTCGCCACGTCATTCGCTGAACAAAAAACCACAGCTAACAATAAAAAAACCTCAACGAAACTTGGCAGATCTACTCCGCGGCAACTAAAACCCTAGGAAAACAAATCGAAGAGAGACGAGGAGAGAGAGAGAGGGGGGAAGGGACACGTGAGACGTAACTGATGGTGACGTCACCGTCGGGGCTGTGGAGCATCTTGTCCATGCCTTTGGGGCCGAGGGAGGTGCGGAGGATGCGGGCGACGGCCTTACCGGCGCCGATGTTGGCCATCTGAGCGTCGAGGCCGCGGAGCCGGCTCTTCTGCTCCTGCTCCTTTATTATTATAAACGGCCTCCCGTACTCGTCAAACGCCAACGCCATTTTCCCTTCTCCTCTCTATTTCTTTTTTTAAATATATATATAATTTTTTTTTTTGGTTTCCTTGTCCACTGGAAAAATGTTGGTATTTAGAAAGGGTGGGTTTTTGGGGAGTGGGAGAAGAAAGAAGAGTGTGGAATGCGGGGGAAGTAGAAGAGGGTTTTGGACCTTTGGTCGGTCGATACGGTGTCGTTTTGGGTTTGATTGGAAGAGGAGGAGAAGCCCAAGCGACAGTGGTGGGCTTACTTTGAAATGCTGGGCCTTATTATGATTCGGTTCAGTAATCAAATTTCGGAAAAAATGTATTTAAAAAATTTGCGATGGTGGGCTTACATTTTTTAATTTTTAAATAATTAAAAAACTCAAAATTTCTTAATTAAGATTTAAAAATTTCTTGATTAATCAATATTTAAGAAATTCTACAGCGATTGTTGGTATAAGGACTTTCTTATTCTGTTGGCAAGCATCATAGGAATCAACCTTTGGATAATTACGCGCAGTGACAACAAAGAAAAAAATGTCATATGACGGTTTTACCCGTCTATTAGTTTAATAGACAGGTTTTTTATGTGAGGTCTCCATGGACACCATTTTGGAGAATTAATTTTTTGTGGTACCAAATTTGAAAATTATGGTGAACAGTAGCACTATTTAAACAAAATGTAACTATAATACGAATAATAGAGAAAATTAGAGGGAAACTGAAATACCGGTTCTGCCCTCTTTTCTTATCAAGTTCCACCAAAAAAAACAAACGAACAGGCGGGCGGTCCACCATCCTTCCCACCTCGTTCCTTTCATGTGCGTCGTCGTGTGCTATGAAGCTACGTCGTTTTAGCTCAAACACAGCCGTAATTACGAAACGCCACGTGGGCCTTTCTTCTCCCACCACCTCCCAGGTTCTCCTCCTCACTTTTTTACCCTTTTGTTTTTTGTTCCCAAGTTCCAAGCTTGTGCTCTCTTTTTATGTCCGTCTCTTCTGGAATCCCTCAAAATATGACAGCTTGATATTGGTCATATAACATTGCAGTGGAAATTCTATGTGGGTTCTGTTTGTTTGGCACAAAATACGTTTTGGACTAAAATAAATTTCGGGTGGTGAAGTTGGTTTATAAGTGGAGCGGATGTTGAAATTCTGTCATGGTATTTGAGCCGAGTGGATTGATTTCGTGTTCGTTGTTGTCTTTAACTTGATCCCTATTCATTGCAAGTTGTTGTTGAAACTTCAGTCCGATATACTACATTTGAATGAGCGTGTTGAAATTACTATATTTTTACTTGTTTATAAGTGTGAAAAAATATTTAGCCGTTGTCTTAAAATTTTGGATTGAATGTAAAATTCTTACAAACACTTTATGTAGTGTAAGAAATTACGGAGAAAATAATATATCCTGAAAAAAAAATGTGGGAACTCGGGGGAAGTATTTTTTGGCAAAACAAAACGGGGCATTATTTCAAAAATTGAAGAAAGTTGTGTTCTTTGTGCTTTGATGGGCAGCGTCTATGCAGTGTAAAGCTCAGAAGAGGTGAAGGAGAAGAAGAGGGAATCGGCAGGTTGCTTGATAGGAGGAAATGGATGCTGCATTCTCCGGACTCCAAAATCCATCAGGTAAAGCTCTCTCCTTTGCATGGACAAAGGAAAGATGGACCCTTTGGCGGGTTTTCTTTTTCGAACAATGCCAACCCGGTGCTTGGTGGGAGCATGATGGACAAGAAACAGTCCCAAGAACCTTTCTTCTATGTGGTGAGGGATGACTTGTTGCATCCATTGGTGAATGGGAATAAGGCAAGGAAGTTAGACGCTTTGATCCCTCTGCTTGAAGATTGCGGTGTTACGGATGTGGTGAGATGTGAATTGTGATTGCAGTATATAAGCAGTCTGCATTTGTTTCGTCGCCGGTCAAATAATGTCCAACTCCGAATAATTTAGGTTACATGTGGAGGCTGTCAAAGTGCACATGCTGCAGCTGTTGGTAGGTTTACCCTTTCAGCTTTTCTGCCATGCCATCAATTTGTCCTTCGAGTTTATTGGATGTGGAGTGTTATATTGTTGTAGAAATATAAAGATAAATCGGAAAAGCCTGGAGCTGATGATATTTGTGTTTGGCAGCTGTTTCTTGTGCAGAAAGAGGACTGAAGTCGCACTTGCTTCTTAGAGGCGAGCAGCCCAAAGTACCGACAGGCTATTGCTTGATTTCTTCTCTATATGGAGAGGCAACTTATGTTCCAAGATCTGTCTATGCAAATAGGGAGAACATGCTAGTGAACCATGCTAATTTCGTAGCAGGAAGTGCAAGCCATGTCTTATCATGTAATGATATCCTTGAGGCTCCGATCGGGACTTCAGGAGGAGCCATTCTGAGTGCTGCAGACCAGCCACAAAAGGTTGTGATCATTAATGAGGGGGCAGGCGATCTTGTAGCATTATTTGGTAAGTTAAGTATCTACGACTCATGCAATGATGGTGCTGCAAAGTATAATATCTGCTTCCGATTCACTTTAAGCAAACTATAGCATAAGGTGATCCAGAATCTACATGTATATGCCAAAATACTGGTCTGATGTGGCTCTAATTGCCCCTGTCAGTCGTGGTCATCATTCCGGAACTCGACGATACGCAACCCCATTACTCTTCGCTTCCGTGGGAGCTTTATGGCTCTCGATTCATATTACTACAAATTGACCGTCCCACTGGATATTTATGCTCCTCAGTAAAAATACTAGAGCATCTTATATTTTGTTCGTTCAGGTGTTATTCGCCTCGTGAAGTACTTGTGCCAGGATCATCTTCTTGGAAGAGAAAGACGTGTAAGACTGGTTGTGGACTCTGGAACTGGTACAACAGCTATAGGATTGGGAGTTGCAATTTTGTGTCTCGGGTTTGTCTCTATTTTGTTTTTCAGTCAAAATATTAGATATTTAGTTTTCTCGTGGCAATCTTCTGACCTTCACTGTTATCGTTCCAGGTTACCGTGGAAGGTAACTGCAGTGATGCTTGCTGATACAATTGATGCATACAAAAGGAAGGAGAAAGATCTGCTCTCTCAATTTTTGGAAAGATATGGTGCTATTTGTTGTGGTCCTGGACTAGATCGATCGGACCACGGAATCGTTCACTGGGAACATCGACATCATCGAAGGAAGTAAGTAGTTGCTCAAAGTATCTCCTTCTTTATCCAAGTTCGACATACGAATGACAAGAACTCGATTTAAACTCCAATTTTCAAAGACCTGTAAGAATGCACTTATCGGTCCTCTGTCGGTTTGCCAACAGATTTGGGAATGTTTTGGAAGGAGAAATTGAGAGCTGCAGTAGCATTGCAAGGCAAACTGGGATTCTAGTAGATCCTGTGTATACTCTAGCAGCTTGGGAAACATCAATGCAGCTTAGCTTGGAAGAAGAAATGGACATAGTGATGCTTCATACAGGGGGCACCCTCGGTATGTTCGGCCTTGCACAGAGGTACAGTACACACTTCCACGAGCGAAGGAGTACGCAGGCGACGACATGACACCTCGTCGTCCTTCACACTTTGGATATCGGCCCCTGGATCGTTGCGGCCCTGGATGGACGGTTCTCTTGCACATACAAAGGTGCAGGGCTCAAATACTTGCAGCCGACCACCATACCAGAATGGGTTTGCCTTTAAGTAGCAGTTTTCAATGAGGGCACGTTGCTATGAGTAGTCTAATTCAAGTTTCAACTCGTCACTCGTCTGAGAGACTCATTTATCTGACCGACCGACGTTGTCGAATGCCTAAACTGCATATGATCTGAGACATAAATTGGTCGCTGCTAGTACCGATAACCAAATCTGATAGCAGCAACTTAAAGTAGACCAGAAGAACAATTTTGTATCGAGGATAATGCTATCTGTACTTAAAAGGATACAAAATTGGATACAAAATTATCCAACAACAGTACTCGACATCTAAATATCTAATCCTAGGACCAGTCCATATTAACACTCATTTCTGTCATCGGATTCTGGTGCGTCTGTACGTTAGACCAAGCGACGTGACTGGTTTCTTCCATGTCAGGATTCACTTCAATGTAGTGGCACTTGGCACCAGAAAGTCGAAACTGGTTTGCTGCAACCATCCATCTACGATGAAGATCAAACATGTCTTCTCCATGTACAACACAAACCAAAAGAAGATTCAATCAGCATCACCGAGTCCGTCACTTCCATCCCCTCTCTTGGAAATCGGCATAAATTTTGAGTTGGGTTTCTTGCTCTGGGAAGCAATTTCGGCATTTTTTCTCAATACTGCACCTGGCGATGGATATGGCCGCTGTTGGAACAGAGGACCCTGGAAATTGACCAACAAAGGAAGGATCAATACCATACCAACGCCTGTAAACTTGAATCTCCCATAACAAGATAAGCTCAAACCACATTCTATCAGATATAGAGTAAGCATTGGATATAGAGCAGAGCAAACGGTTATGTTTAAGAGAAACTTGTCCATTTGGTAGTAAACATACCGTAGCAGTTGTATCGGCTGCTCGTGGTTGAACTCCTTTGAGGCCAACAACCCTGAAAATAAACATTTGGCTTACATCAACAGTTTGTTTTTGTTTTTCTTTATTCACAGTTGATAGATTCTTTTTTTTAAAACAGTTTATAACCAGATTGTACAATAAGACTAGACCAAATTAGCTTATCACATACCAGCCACCACGAGGAGCGTCTGAATAAGCGCTAGGATCCATTGGATCCAACTCATCATCTTCAGAGTAGCTCCGTTTTCTGTTATCCTTCCTATTCCCTTTTCCTGGTGGAGGTTTAGAAGCTGATCTGCAAGCAATAGCAACTACATATATCATGAGAATGGGGAGTAAAGAAAAACTTGGCTAAACTTTCAAAGTCCAGATAATATGAACACACAGATACTGCTGACTTCTGTGGGTTGAGAATCTTGAGATAGCACTGGGCGCAACATTCATAAAAACTCAAAACACCAAGAAAATGGACATCAACTAGATGGTCGAGCACCTTTTGCAAAAGCTAGATGGTAGAATATCATAATAGAGATTAGAGAAACAATCCAGTATCACTCTTATGTTAGGTAAGTGTGACATTCCATGGTCGAAAGTACATACACGAGTTATGTGAAGCTTAAATAGGGAAATGAGATGGTTTACTGGCAAATCTCAGAATCAGCACCACTACATAAGATTTATAGGTTCTAAAGCATTGTGTACATTTAGAAAGGTATCAGTGGCATCAGAGTATCTTAACTCAACAGACTTCAATGTCTCTGACAAGTCCCACCATGCAATTCTCCATAAACAACAAACTTAAAAGTACCTATTCTCTGTGCCTTTTCTCTCAAAGTTCCCCCCAGTCTCAGCCAAGCTGCGAGCCTGCTCATTGTTGCCACCAGAGACCAAGAATTGAGCTTGTGGAAGATTAAAAACTCTGAACAAAATGGTACAAACAAGAATCCAATGAGTGAGCAGTTGTAGGAGCTCGCAAAAGTTAAACAACTCAGACAAGAACTTGTGTCCTTCTATGCATTCCACAGCAGGGACACAAAAACCAATCCGTAAAAGAGGAAAGTAGTCTCATATCTCAACCTATCAAATAACAATCGCCTCTTCATTTTCTCTTACACCGATTAGAACAGCTTAAACCTTTGATACAATGAAATGGAGAAGAATATCCCAAGGTAAAGATGGACTTGTAAATTCTAGTTGAATCCACCTCAAAGTTGAGTTTCATGCTGATACACAATAACTAGCTTGCAATTGAATGTAGAACCGAAAAACTGACAGGTTTAATGAATGAATTGCTTGAACTCATCTAGCTATATTAACCAATCAGTAAATAATACCCAATTTATGATAACACAAAAAATGAAATCAGGAAAATGAGAGAAGAACAAATGGTTACCGTGTACAATGATTGCAATAGCCCCATGCCTGCACAAGGCCAACTCCCCATCCACCACATCCCATGCATCTCTTCAACCCCAAGGATCCATCATTCAAGGTACCATCAGAAGCACTTCTCATACTTCCAATAGTTGAGGACTGAATGGCTATTGGGGAAGAACCAGGATACTCCCATTGTGATACATTGGTCTTTGCATTATAGTAATATTTTCTACCTGGTGATCAAGATCAGCAATGGGATTAATTTGGTAAATTAGGCATTCTGCTGCAGAGAGTGTCTACAGGAACACGGATATCTGTCTGGACTATAAAAGACATGATTGTTTAACCCAGAAAATGCACAAGGTAGGAAATAAATAGCTTTTACGGTATCCAAACATTACATTAGACAAGAAAGTCTGTCGGAAAAAATAAAAATCTTACTACTTTCACAGAGCATTACTACATCTGTAACAAAATTAACTAACTTGAGGATCGTGAGACCAAAAACTTAAGTCCGGAATTGTGTCTACAAACAAAATATTCAAAATTAAGCATGGTGAAAACAAGAAATTAAACCGGGGTGAAAAAGAAAAAATTAAGATCATAACTAAATACACAAAGTGCTGCTCCGTCGATGGCATTTACTGAAACATTTCATGGATACAACACTTGAAGATATATAAGCTGATCGAAGAACACAGACGCACGGTAGCTAGGCATTATCATACTGTTCTTACTACTATGTTCTGGGAGTTTCTAATAGTTTTTGAGTATCTATTCTAGAAAATATACCAAAAATGTATCCATAACCTACCAGTATTTTCATCCACAGACTCCACCCAATCTCCTAAATTTGGTAAGGGCGTGGAAAACTGTGTTGTTGCTGAAGTGTCAACAGGCCTTTCCCACTGGCTACTTCTTGTTCCTTCATTGTAATGAGAGGTAGCACCAGTGCTTGGTAAGGGCACTGAAGTCTGCGATGCTTTTGTTGGGATCACAAGAGGCCTTTCCCACTGACTCGTTCCTGTTCCTTCGTTGTAATAGAAGGTAGCACCAGTATTTGGATCTTTTGCTTCAATCTACAAAAACATGGGATATAGATTTAAATTAAGAGAATTAGAACAAAATCTTAAAATATATAAACAGGCACAACTTGATGGAAATAATCAAGCCAGGAAAAGAACAGAAAGGCCAAAAAGACATTGCAACTCACCCATCCAGGAGGCAATTTTCCATACTCAATAGATGGGGTTGAACTAGGTTCTGAATTCTGCAAGTTCAATTTGCGAAGGAAGAAGCACAAAAAACACAATCAGGAACTACAGATTCATTTCCAACATGCAAACTGCACAATAGAGAAGAGTGAAGATATGTAATCATCTCAAACCAGGTAATAATCATCCCTAAAACTAATATCAGCCCCACCATGCTTCTTCACTAAGCAAGCACCATGCTTCTCTAACATCTAGTAAACATAACAGAGACAAAATATTTGAAGTCAAGAGAAAAACTGAAGACTCCCAAGTAAGTTAAAGAATCAAAACTTGCATTCTCGGTTCTCGCAACATCATCCTTTTTTGTGTCATCTTTAAGAACACCCCTTGATATCAGCTTCCGCTTAAGGTACTCCGGAAGTTCCTTCGCCGGCTTGTTCTCTGGCTCGCTAACAATCCCCGGCCTCAAAGAACTATTATATGCACCTCCACCAGGGACACCATATCCATTGCCGATCTCCACATGACCTACCATTGAAATTATGATGAGATCAATTCACAAAATATTATTAACTAACTCAGACCTAAATCCAATTGCAACTAATATAACGAAAATGAATAAAAAGTGCATATACGATTAACGAAATACTTTAACCACCTGCTTGTACAGCACCAGGCTTCCCGTGCTTCAATGCCATCTCTGTGCGATGTTCGGTTGCAATATTCAATAGATGCTCCTGCATAAAGCAAAATGAATAAATGTCACTCACCCGCTACACCAGATAGACACCACCAAACCGAACATGCTACGCTACCTTAATAGCATTGGGATCGCGTGGCTCAGCGAAGACGTCCAATCGATCCGAAGAAGTTCCATCGCTGCCTCCAGCTTCCCTAACCAAACATCAACAACACATTCAAAACCTAAACTAATCAAAGTATCCAAAATCCCAGTCTCGTTTCTAATATGCACCAAACAACCGAAGACCGACCTTTGGCCTTGAATAACTCTTCGGGTAGCAATCTCCTGCTCGCGGAGCATTGACTCTTGAACGGCTTTCTCGATGTCAACGGAGCCCGGTTGGCTACCGAGGTAAGCCTGCTCCCCCATTTTCGGCCTAAATTATTACCGCTAGGGTTCCGAAAGCTAAGAAGAAGGACGAGAGGAGGAGGACGAAGGCGGATTGGAGAAGATTAGGGTTTTGGATTGGGAATTGGGTGCTAGGGTTTAAGTTTGAGTTCGGTGCCGGTGAAGAGATTCGCGCGTTTCCGGGTGGCGGGATAAGTTACCGGTTAGCCTTACCAAACAAAAGGGATTATCCGGCAGAAGACGCAAAGTATTTTTATTGGGTAATTGTGCTGTAATAAAATCACCTCTACCTCTTTGTATTTTGAAAAATAATTTAGTCATTCCAATTTTTTGAAAAAAAATGTTAGTCTGGAATTTTTGTGCATAATTAGGATTCACCCCAAATTTTTAACGATGGGGAATTTTTGGGTACAATTATGCTGCCAATGCTTAATTTCCTGTTGAGTTGGGTAATCTTAATGAAGACTTTATCTTTTTGATGTTCTTGGTTTGGTGTTTATATGTTTGGTGTTTCAAGGTTGAAAAAGTATTACACAACCAAATGATTTGTCAGATATCCGTAACTTTGTCAGATAAAAATTTGAAAATTTTTATGACATCAACAAAGACTCTAGACTAATTTTTTTTGAACAGCTAAATTATTTTTCAAAATCAATGACCTTATAGTTGGTTTTACTTGAGACCAGGGACTGGGCAATAATATACCTTATTTTATATCATCCGATCAATATAAGGTTACTAGGTGTGTAGGACAAAAATGATAAAATACTTACACAGCTACGTTACAGTGGTTGGAGTTAGAGATTTGCTTAATCTTAAAAAAGCAAATCTAAGTGATTGCTCAATTTTTGTTCCTTACGTTTAGAATAGTCAATTTTTGACTACCGTCCATAGAGCTCGAGCGCTGTTTGCACGAGTTTTAAGATTAACATCTAACACATGTGACATGAGGATAATAGCGTAGTCGATTTGCTTTCAGAGACTATATAGTCACTATCTATTTAATTACAGAACAAATTATTCTCTTTTAACCAAATATCCAGTAAGATCTTTGCATTTTATAGAAATAGAATTGTCAAGTTTCTGATAAGGACCAAAATATCCCAAATTATAAGGACCAAAATATCCCAAATAGAATTGTCATCTTCTTCAATCTTTCGCTAACCATCATGTCTTGAACTTAAAAAACAGTGCAAATTGCAAGAAATAGAAACTTAATTTATCCAATTAATCATATATACCCAATTAATCTTATACCCATAAAACTTAATCATATACTCAATTAATTATACACCCAGAAATTTTGATTTGGAGCCCTAGCGGTGACGACGGAGATGGTAAAATTTTTATTTTTTTAATTGTGCGATAAAATATTTTTTTTTAACTGAATGACATTGGTCTTGCAGGTCAAATTAGTCAAAGTCTTTTTCCACACGGAACTAAAAAACTAAAAGCTCTATTTTTATAAAAGTGAAAGACGAAAGTAGGAGTTTACAAAGAATGACAATTCTACTCGATTTCTCGTCAAAGATAAACATGCAAATATAATTTGCCTTTAATTATATTGTATTTGATGCACCTTTGAAGTCTATTTAAAAAACAATTGTGGTAGACGATGCGTTATCGATTTTCTTTACACTTATTTATTTCAACAAGAACAATATAACCTTTAAATTATTTCACAAAGAATTTATTTTTAATTTTGAATTATTTATATTAAAGTTAGCTAAGTGACAATGCTTATTCTTTTTTCCAAACTTCAGTAATTACAACAAAATGGTTAATATCTTCAAAGGATATCCATAATACAAACTGACCAAACAAGATCATATATATCCATTGACCATAATTGGAATAAAATATATTCGGATAATTATCGGAGTGCTATTATAATAATCCACTATCGCCATTTACAATTTATGCGAGTATCCAAATTTACTATATTACAAGTTAATTAAATTTAGGTTTTTAGAGGCGACGACAGGTTCTCCGTTGATTCAAGGACTTGTCTTTTCCAAGTCGGCCATTCACAAACACCCAAGTTGACTTTTTCCTCCCCCGACGACCGAGTCCCCCAAATCTCCTTCGATTCACCGGCCCTCCTCCTTAAATTACCCCATTTGTTAGCGACCGGAAACCCTAATTTCCAGAATCCCCAATTCAATTTTGCGAGATCCAACCCCTCAAGACCTCTCCGTGCACCGCATAACCGGTTCGACCTCCTTATCTTCCCACGCTTAGTTTCGCTCATTTTAATTTCGGATCTGAGGTTATAAAAGATTAGGTTTTTTTGTTTTGTTTTGCATGCATTTGGTGAATTGTTGTTGAAGTAACAGTAAAGTTTCGGGTTTTTCGATTTGCAGCGAGGCGAAATGGGAGGAGGGTTTCGGGTTCTTCATCTGGTGAGGCCGTTCCTCGCGTTCCTACCCGAAGTGCAGAGCGCGGATAGGAAGATTCCGTTCAGGGAGAAGGTTATCTACACTGTGATCTCTCTGTTTATCTTCCTTGTTTGCAGCCAGCTGCCGCTCTATGGGATTCACTCCACAACGGGCGCGGATCCCTTCTACTGGATGCGTGTCATCCTGGCGTCGAATCGTGGTACTGTCATGGAGCTTGGGATTACCCCGATTGTGACATCCGGGCTGGTTATGCAACTCTTGGCTGGGTCCAAGATCATCGAAGTTGACAACAGCGTCCGTGAGGACCGCGCTCTTCTGTGAGTTCTTGTTGTGATGATTGGATTTTTGCTTGCTTGTTAATCTTTGTGCCTTTAAAATTAACGAAATCGCGTTCTTGGTTCATTAGTTTGCCAATATGTGATTTCTAACAAGCAATGTGGCTCGCTTGTCATCCTTTCATAGATCATCTTGTTGATTTAATCTGTTTCTTGTCGATGATCATCTTGTTCGTGAGGACCGTGCTAATGCTTGTGGTTGTGATTGGATTTTTGCTTGTTTGTGGATCTTTGTGCCTTCGGAATTAACAGAATGTTGTACTATTTAGCAACTATGTCAAAACTCAAAACGTCCTTGGTTCATTCATTACCCAATGTGTGATTTCTAATCATCTGACTAGCGTGCAATGTGGCTCCCTTGTCATCCTTCATGGACCATCTTGTCGCCTACCATCTGTTGCTTGTCCTTTGGCATAGTTTACTTTGAATGTTGCTGCTTTGCTAATGCTTTCATCATTTGTAACTGTTGCATCCCTGTGTTGTTTCGTTTTCTGCAGTAATGGAGCACAGAAGCTGTTGGGCATCCTCATAGCTGTTGGTGAGGCTGTTGCCTATGTCCTCTCTGGGATGTACGGCAGTGTTGGTCAACTTGGAGTTGGCAACGCCATTCTTATCATCCTGCAGCTGTGTTTTGCTGGGATTATTGTCATATGTCTTGATGAGCTTCTACAGAAAGGATATGGCCTTGGCTCGGGGATTTCTCTTTTCATAGCAACCAATATATGGTTTGAACAACAATCTTTTTTCTTCCATTCTTTAGCATGATAAATGTTGAAGCTATTACCTTGTGATTATTATCTTAATGTGATGTTTTCTTTATTTTTTGGTGATTGTGCAGCGAGAGCATCATTTGGAAAGCATTTAGCCCTACCACCATCAACAGTGGTCGTGGTGCTGAATTTGAAGGTGCCGTTATCGCACTGTTCCATCTGCTAATCACAAGGACAGACAAAGTCCGGGCTCTTCGAGAAGCTTTCTACCGTCAGAACCTTCCAAATGTTACCAATTTACTTGCCACGGTCTTGGTTTTCCTAATCGTGATATACTTCCAAGGCTTCCGTGTGGTTTTGCCAGTGAGGTCAAAGAATGCCCGTGGACAACAGGGCTCATACCCAATCAAGCTTTTCTACACATCCAACATGCCCATCATTCTTCAGTCTGCTCTCGTTTCCAATCTCTATTTCATCTCTCAGGTATCGGTGTTGGTTATTTGTTATTTACAACCATCCACGACTTTGCTGAAGTCCAGGTGTTTATGTAACTATTGGCTATCGTTTTCCAGTTGCTGTACCGTCGATACAGTACAAATTTCTTTATCTGCCTGTTGGGAAAATGGAAGGAGTCTGAGTACTCAGGGGGTCAGTTTATACCCGTTGGTGGCCTTGCTTATTATGTTACAGCACCAGCCAGGTGAAACAAATGGTCTCTTCTATCTTCAGTTTACTTTCCATTTCTGCTCCTGCTTCTGTTCTGACATGCCCTCCATATCCTCATCTCCTGTTGCAGCCTGGCCGATATGGCAGCCAATCCGTTCCATGCCCTTTTCTATTTAGTATTCATGCTTTCAGCTTGTGCACTGTTCTCTAAAACTTGGATCGAGGTTTCTGGATCTTCTGCTCGTGATGTAGCAAAACAGCTGAAGGTATATTGATCACGGTTTCTTTCATTTGTGGACAAAACTCGGTTTTTCATCTTCTTTTCTGTAGACAACTACACATTATCATGCTTCTTATTTGACAAACTTGTACTGGTTTGCAGGAACAACAAATGGTGATGCCTGGACATCGTGATTCCAATCTGCAGAAAGAGCTGAACCGATATATTCCAACGGCAGCTGCCTTCGGGGGAATGTGCATTGGTGCATTGACAGTGTTGGCTGATTTCATGGGCGCAATTGGCTCAGGCACTGGAATACTGCTAGCCGTCACCATCATATATCAGTACTTTGAGACATTCGAGAAGGAGAAGGCCAGCGAGCTTGGCTTGTTCGGGTTTTAGCGTGCCATACAAATTTTAGAGAAGAACCCAAGTAGTGGTTGTTCATGGGAGTTTTGGCACGTTCATCCAAGTAGGGAAAGACAAGACACAAATGTTCTAGCCAACAAAGAGTTGTCAGTGCGGATCGAGGGCTGAGGAGATTTGAACCAGTGTCATCTCCCTTCGAACCGGGGTTTTGGAACCCCAACTCAAGTAGCGAAAGTTGGTGATATTAACTTCTTTCTTTTTGGGACTGGTAGTTTATGACTGTTTCTTTTCTGATCAAGGAAGATTTTGACATTGGTATCAATATTTAATCCAAGACATTTCTGTTTGATGTTTAGCTTATTCTGATTATATGTCTCATTTTTTGCCCCAAATTTTTTGGGAAAAGTTAAAAATATAAACGGATTGGTCCAGAATCGCATATACCGAAAGTTTTAAAACCTGCAAAAGAATAAACGACTTCAAATATTCGTGATGTTAGTTGGAATCTGAATACAACCCGTTGTGTTTGAGGACCAAAATATTTACACATCATATGCAATACTAGTCGATACACCTATTCATCAAATTTCTTCCTCTGTGTCAAATCTGTTCTTTGTTTTTTTTAGCATTATTCGTGATCTTTTTAGAACGAACCACTCCGAATTCATCCAGTTGCCTCTTGATCTGATCGATGCCATTCATCAAGCTATAGTTTTTTTTCCCCGAAATAATAAACCCGAATATATAGTAGCATGAATATTGGTTGGAGAAACAAACTGCTCCTTAAATAAAGACTCTGGACGAAGTTTGCATAATTTTGAACACACAAAGCATATCTTTTTTTTGTTGGGAAGACAGGAAGCAAATTGAGTGAATTTAGACACAACAACTCTTTTAACTAGCATGATGAAGTGGGAGCCCACATGGGTTTCTAAGGAAGTAATGCACACACATGACACTAGCATAACGGTTGATGACAACAACTTAATCGGTGCAGCAACGGTACATGATGTACTTCTCCATGGGACGGCCGCACTCGGCGCAGACCACCCTCTCAGGGATGCTCCCGGTGAGGCCGGGCAGTATAAGGCGGTTGCAATGGTGCGGGGTGTGGAGACCAAGGAGGTGGTCGTTGAGTGCCGGGATAAAACCCTTTTGCGGAATGTGTTCCCTCCATTGTTCGAACTCGTTCAAGCTCGTCAGGATGGTGTCCCCTTTGGCCTTGGCTAGATCAGTTCCCTTGATGATCACGGCCCATCCTTGATCGCTTCCATCGAAGCTCAGCATCGTCATGATTTCGTGCATGATCGGATCATTGTTGTCGTCGGTCTTCTTGTGCTTGCCCTTGGATTGCCACATGTATTCCAGCCGGACCCAGAAGAACCAAACAAGATTGATATCTTGTAACACATGGCTGAGCTTTTCTCGTTCGATGATCTCGTTGTTCCTCCGGACTTTCTCTCGAGGATTGCTCTTCCCTACATACAGCATTGGCAGCTGGATTTCAGCAGCTTTCGCAACTGCCTGCGCCGTTGCAGTGAACTTTCGGATCCACTCCAAGTCCTCTCCCCCGTATAAGCAGATGTGCTTCCCTTCATGGATCTGCAATTGTCATCAATGCTTCATTGTGAGCTATTTGTAGTGAAATAAACGTGAAGGCGAAAAAGATGGATAAATACGAGTACCCAGTTGAAGAGAAGAGGGTCGACAGAGTCCGCCAACAACTCCATCCTCCAGGACTCTTCGTTCCACAGCATCTCCTCCCTCTGGCTGGTGAAAGGGTAAGCAAGGCTTCCCCATATCCACATCATGGGAATGGCATTGTGGTTGACCACTTTCCCTTGCGGGTCGAGGACCACAAGCAAGGGCTTCTTGTCGAAGTGCCAGACCTCCTTAATGTACCTTATAACAGCAGGATCCAGCAGTGAAGGGTGAGCCAGGGAGTACCATTGCATCTGTGATTGAAGATACTCGAACCGCTTTTGCTTGTCCTGGTTCCACGGAACTGATCGGTCTACTATTGGGAGCCACACCACTTCGTATTGGCTTTCCAGCCTCTCGGGGTTCTTCCGTGAGTCGGAATACATATCTTGGAGGATCGACAGTTCTTCGTTGGAGAGCTCGAGATCTGAAATGAGTAGCAGCACGTTCTTCCTCCTTAGAACATCAAGGCTCACCTGTTTGAAGTACATTGAATGAAAAAACATAAGTGTTGCAAATTAATAAAAGTAACATATTTGTCTGTACGTACCCTCTTATGGGAGGAACCATCATAGAGTGGCAGTTGATCATCTTTGGCATAAATCAAAGCCCTCACAATCTTCATGTTATCTATGTGCGATGTCTCGAAGAGTCGTATAAGCAATTGATAAGCTTCAAGGTGTCTTTTTTCATCTGCCCAACCGGACCACCGAGATACACAGATTAAAGTAGGTCAATCAAACTACTAAACACTGAATTGAAGAGAGTCCTTCCATTATTTTTCCACAGTTACTGAAGTTTTTGGCTTGCAGATAGGTAAGACTCTCACCTATGTGCTGATAACAAAGGGTGAGCTGCTTCATGAGATGGCTATGGATGTTGCTAACCTTGTGAGCCAAGCTTGACAGCTCCCAAGCCTCTGTCGTCGAGGCATTGTACCTGTTGGCCAGACGAAGCACATTCATTAGTGAAAATCATTAATGAGTAGGCTGAGAGGATTGAACATACTCATATCCCATTCCAATGAGTCCCATGATCTGAGATGCGCAAGCCACAATGCTCCGGATAGTCCAGTAGACTGCGGTTGGGATACACGCAGTGGCGGTCTGCATCTCTGGAGCGTCGAGGCTGATATACTGAGAGGGAAGCTCCTTGAACTCGACGATGCACTTGGCGACATCCGTCATGGCCTTGATGAGATTGCGTAGCGCGTCGAACTTGGGCTTAAGGGTGCTGGCTTGTTCAAAGATTTCTGGTAGCTGCTTGAGGAGTGCAATAGCTTTGGCTAGTGGGTTTGAAAGGTGAAGCTCTGCAACCAACCAGAACTCTCCATAGTTCATAGCAAATGCCGCCAAGGCTAGCACCACTTTTGCATCCCAGGAGTAGCTGGAGAGTTGGTTGAAGATGGATAGTGCTGTTGCATGAGCATCTCCACCTCCAGAGCATTTGCAAGATATCTACCACAAGTTGATGAGTTCAAAATATCATACTATATCACCTTGATTTTAATTGTGCTGCAATTGCTTGTTTGATAAGTATAATCATTATTCAATCTCCTAAATTGTTTACAAATGCTTCTTGCTTCGGTTTTCTTGTTGAAAGAAAATATACCAAATGAATATAGCATTTGAATAACATGATAAGTTGAAATTTTAAGTAATTTGGATATAAACAAAATAATGTTTTGATATCTATGAATTTATTATTCAAAATTTTAAAATTTTTGGAAAAAATGTAAGTTATTCTAAACTTATTTTTTTTATGAGGTCCCAACAATATCAATATCAATATGGACAGAGAGGTTTTAGTGTATTTGGTCGAAAGTGACACAAACCTCGCAAGCGATTTTGCTAATAGTGTGGGACAACAGGTCAAGCATCTCGCTAAAACCATTCTGCAGAACCTTTTCCTCCAATGCATCCAGTTGGGTTTGACGTCCTACTCCTCCTCCCTGCACCAATTCCGCAAGTTAGAGATGATATCATTTTTATAACCAAAAATAGAGGGAGGCTGCTTATTCATTCATTGACATGGAAATGGACATTGACATGCCTGCGGCTGGTGGTCAACAATGCCAGTGACGACTGGGACGGTGCGCTGGAATATGTCCTCCACAATGTGCAGAAGAGGCCTGACCGCGAACTCGCGGCCGTCCGGAGCGTGTGTTCCCTGAATCTGCTTCATCATTGCGCTGTCATCCGAGGACGAGAACAAATGGCGGTCGCCTCCCCTACGAGCCTGAGTTTTGTGCGGTACGAGTGCCATTACGGGTGGTTTGAAGCTACGAGAGACTCTAGTGCTGCAATGAGGAAGCTTTGCTTTGTTGGTTTGGGAAATGTGGCCAATTTGGAACCATATTTATAGGTGTTCATGGGTGCTTTTCTAAGAAGGGAATCTGTGCTTTGCTTCAACTGTGGTTAAATAATTATCCATTAGAAAGCAAAAGTTGATTGTCTGAACTATTTAGATAAGGATTTGTCTCTTATTTGAGTTATTTGATCGTCTCCTTTTAACTTTTACCTCGTACTTGCTCTGTGTTTAGTGAGGGCATGAAACACGTTCAATCCGAAAATTGTTCTCTTCAACTTTGAATTTTCCTTGCATAGTGCTGGAGTAGTACTTGTTTTTTTTTTTACTAAGTTCTAATATTCAATATCGAGTAAATTTCAGCTCTATTTGAAAAGGTAATTTTCTTAATAATATTTTTTTCATATTCATCAACCCGAACCCAAAATTTCCATAAATGAATTTAAGTATTATACTATTTGAATTAATACGATTAGTACTAATAATAAGTTAAGGAAAAACTAAAGTTATGGAGCCTCTGCCGAGTAGTGACTTCCTCGTGCTCTCCGATCGAAGCCAAAAGAATCAAATCTTTGTTGAAGTAAGCGGGCCAGTACTTAGCAATGCAAATTTTAGTACAATTGTAATCAGGAAAAGGGTGTTCATCTTTGTCATTTGTTGAAGGGAATCTGTGCTTTGCTTCAAATGTGGGTTAATAATTATCTATCCATTACAAAGCAAAAGTTGATTGTCTGAACAATTTGGATAAGGATTTGTCTCTTTTATTTGATCGTCTCCTTTTAACTTTTACATCGTCCGCTTGCTCTGTGTGCGGTGAGCGCATGAAACACGTTCAATCCGAAAATTGTTATCTTCAACTTTAAATTTTCCTTGCATGGTATTGATAAGTTCTGAAATATAATATCGAGTAAATTTCAGTTCTATTTTAAGAGGTAACTCTCTTAATAATATTTTTTACATTCGTGAATTTGAATCCAAAATTTTATAAATGAATCTAAGTATTATATTACTTGAACCAATACGATTATGTTCAATACGATTATTACAAGTAGTAAGTTCAAGAAAAACAAAAGCTATGTAGCCTCGACGTTTCCTCATGTTCATATAACCCAAAACGAGAGGAAAACATTGGATTCCGATAGCCGGAATATAGAAAGTAGGCATTCCTTTCCAAAAAGGAAAGCAGTTTTTTTTTTTTTTTGTAACAGGTTGCTCATACTTGGTTGGGACTGTGAAAGATTACCATGTAGTTTGTGGAAGATGTTGGAGGCAGTTTATGCCCTAAGATTTTCGATTGGCTTTGAAAAATTATAATGATAGTTGGATTGTATCGTAATCTGTTATTATCGTCGTCGTAGAATTTTTGTAAACGAAATACGATGTCAAATTTGTGTAAATTATAAATATGAAAAATATACTTCATTTGTCAAAGTTTTTGAACAAAATTTTAATAAGATTGTATTGTTATTTCGTAATTGGAACTTACCAAATGCATGGCTCAAGCCAGCCTCGTCATCAAAGGAAAAAATGGTACAATGAACTTCATCTTTCATGAGATGCATAATGTATTTCCTTTTGTCATTTTTCTTTCCTGTTCTTGTTTCAGATTCAATTCGTTATGTTCAGGTTCTGTTCAGAAACCAAGCGTTCTGTTTTTTAAAAGACCAAAAGTTTACTCTTAAACAACGAACAACTTCATTGGACGTTTAGATTTGTCACAGTGGCTGCAGAATTCTGCAGAAGAAGTTGAACAAGCTGGTTCAATGGCAGCAGCTCTCAGTGTACCAATGAATCCTAGCTTGGGCAGATTCTCACCTTCCCTTCCATTACAAAACCACTATTCGTCTAGCATTCTCGTTCAGGATAGTGTTAGAGCTGGTTGCAGGTCCATTGAAGAGTGTCCCACATTGGAAGTTACAAGTGGGAATGGGTTAGTTTATAAGGTGGGAGGCTTCACCTACTCACTTAAGGTTTTGGGTAGGATATGAAGATTTCTATATGGTATTAGATCCAATTTGATCTAACGAGCCCATGGGCCCATATGCTTGCACGATCCCTATTTAAAAGTACGAGAGGCAGTTTAGGCACGTGCAAACTTCAACTCGATGAACTTCGTTTGAGAGTACGTATTGGAGAGTGTCCCACACTGAAAGTTGCAAGTAAGAACGGGTTAGTTTATAAGGTGGGAGGCTCCCACCTACTCACTACCTTAAGGTTTTGGGTAGGATATGGAGATTCCAATAAGGTCCTCGGCCGAGTAGTGACTTCCTCGTGCTCTCCGATCAAAGCCAAAAGAATCAAATCTTTGTTGAAGTAAGAGGACCAGTACTTAGCAATGCAAATGTTAGTACAATCGTAATCAGGAAAAGGGTGTTCATCTTTGTTATTTGTTGAAGTAAAGTGGTTGCTAAAACTTGAAGAAAAGAATTATTCTGCGAAGCTTCATACCCAAGCAAGTACTTAGTGTAGGGTCTATTCTATCCAACAAAAGTTGTAATGTTCGTTTTTCACTGTCCCACATTTGCTTTTCCATAGATGATCAACAACATATCGATGTCATTCGTATTCGTGATCATCCATTGTGAATCTCAAACTACAACGATCGGTTCTCCTATGTAGTCCTGTTGTTGCTTGAGCTGGGAAATGTAACGAAAGCGCTATGGTTAAGAACATAGAATGTTATTTAGCAGATGTTCTTACATCCAATTGATACAACCCAGGACATAGGACCAGGGCAAGTTAGTTTACACTGTAGTTAATCTCTTCATAATGTGACTAATGTCATACTAAACCCAGAAACTCCGCTATGAAACTTTTTCGCAGTATTTGCACGAATCGCCTTTCGATTGGTAAAGCAGGCTGCTTCACCAGAGTTGAGCTTCTGGTGCTGTTCACCAACTTGAACCACTGTGTCTCCGGGTCGCAAGTATTCTCTTTGCTTAAACACCTGCAATTGCTTACTATGATATTGTTGTCGGTATCCACGTCGAGGCAGGCAACTGATCCATTGGAGGTTCTCGAAGACAGGTGCATTTTGGAATCCGAGATAGCACGCCACTTGGAGTTCGATTCGGTGCAGATCAGACTTAGCTTGGCTGGTTTGTTGACCTCATCAGCCTGCAGACAGAAGTATGTGCCCTTCAGGGTAAGTGTGTTCTGTTGTGTGTACTTCCAGGGTTCGGATTCCTTGCAAGGCCCCAGTTGCAATGGATCCAGCAGCGATTTCCGCAGCACGCAGAGGCCGGTTGCCGGGTGGAAGATCACTTGGTGCGGATTGGATTCTGAAAGACCTGGCCCTGCATTGCACCAACCATAATATTCAGCTTATATATCAAAACGACTCAACCTCAATATCGGGACACGGTCCGACCGATCAGACTAATGTTTTGGAACAACATAGATACCTTGAGAAGGAGATTGGAGAGCGGACAGACGCTGCAAGAAGCTAGAATTCCGAACCCCACACCAATCCCAGCTTAGGAGACCATAATACTCGTTGAGCCCAATAACGCCCTCCCTGAGATAGTAGCTCCCGACCAGGGTCCACAGGGCCCAGTCCAGGTCCAACTCGGCCGCCATTCCCATGAAGCAGCCCAAGTACCTGTTTTTTACACATGAAAGTTCATTATTACTCGTGAAATCTGCAGGAATACAATCCAAATACATATTCTCGTTCATATATAATCTTTACGTATAAAAGTCATTATTCGTACCTGTTGTCGTTATCGTTGGTGCCCCTCAGGTCAACGCCGAACTCGCTTACGAACAGAGGCCAGCCCTGAGCCAACAAGAACCCGGACATCCTCATAATGTTGTCCACCACCCGACCACACACCTGGTTCGGGTTCCCGTTCTTCCAGGCTTGGCCATCGGAGAAGCCGTACCAGTGGACCTCGAAGACCAGCTTTCCAGTGAAGGAGAGGGTTAGTGGTCGGGTGGCTAGGAAGGAAAGGTCTTTGTCGTAGTTGAGGCCGGATAGGATGACTAACACGTCTGGGTTAGCCGCGTGCACTGCCTCTGCTCCTTTTTGCATGTACCTACCATGTACATGTGTCTAAATTTGTTAAAGATAATTTGTAACTATTTCAATTTATACCAGATTTAAAATTAAAAATTTGATAAATTGATATCAATATAATTGATATCATTTCAGAATTAATGTTTTAAAAATTGTACCGGAAGGCAACCAAATTTTCTTCTATTTTTTATCGACCAATCTAATTAGTTGGACCATGAATTTAACTTGAGATTTTTTAAATTATAACGTTAAAAATTTATCATTTATGAGTACCAACACTTTAAATTTAGAATAAATTATATTTAGTTACATGTAGTTTCACATATTTGTCTCTCGCTTTCTTCTATTTCGCAATTTCATTAAAACTCTCTAATTTAGAAAATTGTACTCTCAATCTCATGAGTTAGAATCGAATTTTTTTTTTGGCAAGTGACTACACGAAATGATAAAAATATCCTTGACCTAACAAAATATTATTTCTCCCTCCTCGGATCTCGATATTGCCCGACTCCTTCCTCTCTTCCTAATATCGGGATCGGGATCGAAAGGGGGAGAGAATATTTTTTTTGTTTTTTAGGTCAGAGATAGTTTTGTCATTTCGTGTTACTCCTTGCCAAAAAAAAGTTCTGATTCTGAATTCAAGCACCTCAGAGTACAATATTTTTAAAATAGACTAATATTTTTATGGAATTATGAAATAGAGAAAAATTATAGAAATATGTCAAACTACAAAAAATTAAATATAATTTACCCTTAAATTTATTCCCACCAAAAAAATTTTAAATTTATAAAAAAAAAATTTCAAAAAAATAAATTTTAGTTAAATAAATATGGAGATTGATTTATAGCATATGCGTAAATGGATTTTAAACAAGGAATTACAAAAAATATATATATTTTTTAAAAAAAATTAGTTAAATAAATATGGAGATTAATTTATAGCATATGCGTAAATGGATTTTAAACAAGGAATTAGATAATCGGATGGGAACAACTAGTAGGAGAATTATTTACCTATACCAGTCGTTGACGTTTTGCTTTGGGCCTCGAAGCTCATTCCTCAAGCTCATGCCAACGACATTAGATACACCTTTAAAAATGGTGGCCACTGTGGTGAGGCCCTTGATCCAAAGGTCTGGATTGAAGTATTGGTCGCCGAAGAAACCATTGCCGTCGAAGTTGCTACAGCACCAACCTGGCTTGCTTATGTGGTTGTCTAGGACCACCATCACGTTGTTGTCTCCCAGGATGGACACCACCTCCTGCGTATGACTCAAATATCGGTTCGATTAATATAAATTTGAGACACTAAATATAAAATGATTGATAATTATTGTTACATCTACCGGTACATTGAATTTTTTATATTAGAATAACCTTACAAAATGACATATTAATGTCATCATTATTTGAATAAGTTTAGGTAGTGCAGATAGAAGTTTATAAAAATATTACTATTTTTTTTACCGTCGTAACCATAAGTGGGGAAACGACAATTTGTTATTTGTTGGTAGATAGTAGATGGTTCAACAACTAAAATCTATCTTAGAAGCAAAAACATACATTAGTAACTAGAAGAAGAATTATCTAAACAAATGATTGGCGATTTGGACAAGTTTACGCCCCTATTTTGAACAGTGGGTTTTTGTCGTAAAAAAAAGATAAAATATTTTGGAATTTTTTGTGTGAACGAGTTCCTAATGAAGCTCCCCTTATTTTGTTGTCATGTGTCTAATATTGTTCTCATGGGACATCTATTTATTGCATGTTGACAAAATAAAAAGAGTGTGCTTAGTTTGAAGGAAGAATTATTTCTAACTATCTAAAATTTATTTAGATATTAATCATTTTGTAAAAACGACTAGTAATTTAGCGATATAAACCGTTCTAAAATCTAGGAGTTATAGGGACAAAGCTAAGCAAAGTGTAAAAATTTATATTCAACAAAAATATGAATCGTTTTTAAATTTTAGTTAGGATGCAAATATTCTCGCAAAAGTTCAAGTAGAAATTTACAAATAAATTTCATTCTAACAAAACATAAGGTGAGTGGAAAATAAATTGTTAAACCAACTAAAAATTGCTATCCGGTTAAAATTGTGTCCTTCTCAAGGTTGCATTGCTCGTGCTTATCTCTTTACTCCATATTAAATGTTCAGCCATGAAGGACAAAAAAATTGCAGAAAAGTCTTCTTGGCTCTCGCTTTCAGAAGTGACACGAAGAACGTTAAGGTTGAAGAAAGTATTAATTTAATGGCTAATGCTGACATGGAAACATTGATTGTTACAAATTTACTAATCATTCTATACTTTAAGTTGTAACTCCTTCCCGAGATAAAATATTAATTAAGAACCAAATCTAATTATATGTTTGAGTTTTAATTTTAAGCAATCAGTTAATAAACAGAACCACTTTTTTTTAATTGAGACAAATTGCCCGCATTTGGCCCCAATAAAGTTTTATTTAACAAAAAATCCCAAAATTTTCATTTTTTTAGAATTCATCATATAATTTTCGTTCTTTTCTAAATTGAACTAACCCATTCAGAGTTCAGACACATTAAAACATAATCATTACTGAGTGCAGATCACCGACATTCAACAATAAAAATTACTTAAATTATTACTCTATCAATTAATTATTTTGGCTAAGTCAATGAATAATTATATTTTATTAAATCTCTTATAATAGTCGAGCATCATTAAGTATCCTTTTTTATAGGGGCAACTTTGTATCTTTAATCACTTGTATTTTAAGTAGTTGGATATATTAAAAAACTCGAACCAAAGAACTAAGCCACTAGAAGAATATCAATATTACCTGATAAGCCTGGACGAGGGGGAGGTCAATAATGGCGGGGTTATTGACCAAAATACCAGCAACGGACTCGTTAAGGCCAAGGCCAAGGAACGACTGCCTCACGGTGGTGTTCCCCAACGTGTCGTTGGTGAAGAGGAACAGCGGCCAAGTGAGCCTCACGCAGTTGAACCCCATTCCTCCGATGGTCTTGGCTATGGCGTCCATCGGCTGCTTGCTCAGTCCCTCAGCCACCACCGGCTCCAGGTGGGCCACCAGGTTCACGCACGCCAGCTTCACCCTCGTCCCGGTCCCGTCGACTATCCACCGAGAATCGGTGGATAGAGGGACAGTCGGGGGGAGGAGGATCAGGGAGAGGATGATGACGAAAGTGAGGTACCTATCGATGATAGTAGTGGTGCTCATATTATCTCTAGTCGATCTTTCGGTAGGATTCGAATTCGAATAATTTTAACAAACGATTAGAGAAAAACGAAGAGAAATTTTTTTAATGGATTAATTGTGTATTGGTTTATGTAGTGAAGATTTTTTTTGAGTATGGTGCTTTCTCCTCCATTTATACATACTTGCCGAGTCGATGCCTTTTGTAAATTTTAACGAGTTTTAGGGCTTTTTGTAAGTAAATAATTTGCATTAGCACACTCTTGTCGTGTTACAAGATTGCGTGAGAAAGAAGACCACACGATAATGTTTTAGGACATGCTACTCAATCAGTGTCGACAATAGTTGAAATTAATCCGAAAACAAAGGTAAGTAATTTTCTTGAAAAATGTGTAAGGTATAAATATGCAATTCTTGTTAAAATTGTGGATATCATACAACGAATTGACAGATTAACAAATTTGTAGAGATTCGACACGAAGAAGTCGTAGGACTCGAGATTTGGTACAGGAGTAATTTACACTTCACACAAAGCCAAATAAGAAAAATTTTATATTATCTACTCACGATGTTTCTAGATTACACATATTAATTATTTTAAAACATGGTATTTGTACATTTATTAGTTAATATAAATTTTTGTTGAGAATTTTTTTCTCAATAATTTAACTATACACTTTTTGTTTAAATTACAATAACTCACTTTACAAATAAAGCATACCAATTAAAACTTCGGATTTGAGAAAAATTTTGGATAATGAATTCACTAATGCAGGCAGCAAACAGTAGATCCAGATGTATATTAAATGAAGTAATCCAAGTACCTTTAAAGAAACTTCTTCCGGTCACATCTATTTTTTACAAGTAGATTTTTTTTCGCAATTGGGATTCAATCATGTTAATTTTTCACTCCATAATTTTTTTATATCATTCAATGAGCTTTATAATTTCGGTTGCATCTATTTAATTACCTGTAAATAACAATAATTCAGTTTAGTCCAAGAATTAGCTCAATTGACAAGATAGTAGTTATTCAGGAAAAGCGTGAATCCGATTAGGGAAATCCAATCTTGACTTGTTGTCACCGTGCCGTAGAAGACAGAATGTTCCTAAAATATACGCTGGAGTCCAAGGAAACCAAAAAGTAAATTAATTTCTCTATGAACAATACAATGGAACTTTGGATTGGTTTCCCAATGAGAAAATTATTTTAAACGATATAGAATCAAAAATGGACAAATTAATATTTTTTTAGTATTGACATATTTTGTATATCATATTGACATGTACAAATTTTTTTATAAAGGTCAATATGATATTGACATATTTTGTATGTCAATAATGACATACTCGTCTTATATGTTTTCCATGTAAATTTTTTATTTTTTTTAAAAAAAAATCATATATGTGAATATTGACTTACAAATCATGTCAAAATGTAAATTAAAGTAGGTTGACCTAAATTTTCGGGTTTTTGATGGTAGTAGAATTCGAACTCTCCCAATACAAACTTAAAATCGGACCTGTTTCCATCCTTCCACACTTGTATTGGTAAATCAAGTCAATATTGAAATATTTGAAATGTCAATATTGAAGAACAAAATATGTCAGTACAATTCATCTTTTTTATTCTTGTATCGTTTGAAATAACTTTTTTTTTTCTCAATTTATCCCCGAGATCAAAATATCATTTGAATAACATTCTTATTTTTAAAATAGAACTCGAAAATATTTTTTATCAATATTCATGTCATATTTCATGTGACTTGACTATACACTAGTCTTAGCTAATAGATTGGCTACACGTAAACAATTGTTAGAAAAAAGTAAGTTCGACAGATTTGCTGCTTAAAACGTGCTAAAACAATAGACAATTGGCTGTACGCAGAATTCAGGGGAGTCAGTCCCGACACTACAAATCTGACAGCTCTTGCGTGAAGATCCTTGTGAGGCTTTGGCACCAACTGTTCTCGAGAGATTTTGTGAATTATTATTGTTTTTTTGTCCATGTCATGACAATTTGGCAAAATCAAAACTAATCTAAATATTGATTAGATAGGACATATGTATATTTATTGCCTTGGTAAACATTAATCCAACGAGGTAAGATTGCGAACTTCTTAATAATAAAAGCACATTACAAGATTATATAGTATAAATTAACATTGGAGAAACATTACGAGTTCACAATAAGGAGAATAAAGGTGCCGTTTGTTCGCCATATGGCCAAGCTCTACCAACTAAACAAAATGAAGACACATTGCTCCCTGAAATGTGCCGGAAACCAAAAGAGAATTGCCTGTGCAGTGAAGTCAGGGTAAATGAAAGAAGAAGAAAAAAATCACTGTACATTCCAAAACTGTAAGCTTTCGACGAATTTAGTCGGAGACGCAATTCGGAAAGGTTGCTAAAGCTCGGGGATCCAGTTCCGCAAGTTGGTTGTGCTCATCAGTACAGCTTGATTCTTGTCTGTATCGAGCTTCGACAAATAGGGCACAACTCGAGGTCTTCGCCGCACTCGCAACATGTCTACAAACAGATTGGGAGCATCAGACATTTGGGTTGCCTTCAGGGACTTTGAAGAACAATGAGACATAGGGTATAGTAGAGGATTGTTTTTTTACCTGATGTCCACAACCAAAGGCCATGTCTTTAGGATTGGTGATGCAAATGGGGCAAAGCTGGAACACGAACAAAAGATAGTATTAGCACGGAAGTTGCTCACTGATGCGCAAGCCTACTACAGCAAACGTTGAAGACAGAAAGGTTTATATCAGTTCACCTGATTATCATAAAACTGACTTGACGGAGGAGCAGTGCTGGCTGGTGAACTATATCCAGAAGCTGGTGAATCATACCCAGTATAAGATGGTGCAGGCTGCTGAAAGCTGGTTGAGCGTGAAGGTTGAAAGCTTCCCAACCGTGAAGGTCTTGAACCACCGCTAGGTGCGCCATACTGTGGCGTGGGGAGTGCAACCCTCTCAAAGCCATTTCCGACTTTTCTTCTGCTTTACCAACAATTTCAGCAAGAAAAAAATGGTCAGATATGTCACGTCCGGAAAATTGATAAGTGGTGAAATGTGACATTTACCCCAATATGCCATGCTCAAGGGTAGCCTTATACTGAGAAGGTATCTCCATCAACGCTGCAAGAGCGAATTCCGTCTCTTTTCTCATTTGGTTGACATTCTTTGTCATTATTTCAGTAAAATTAACAAACTACAAAAACAGGGAAGGAAATTTTGTTTTAGTTTTTCCAGCGACGAGCTTTTGCCAGCAATGATCAAATAGGGAAGCGAATTCTTGATGTCCATAAAACATACCTGAAAGTTGTCAAAGGCTCGGGCAGGAATATTATCATCAAATTCTTTCATCATGTCCCACGGACCATCACCAACACCAACTAAAACTATGGATAAAGGGTATTGGCTGCAGTCAAACCGGAAAACAAGAGTATGATTAAGGTAATCAGAGATAGGCAAGTAACAACAGTACAACAATCACTTTTTTAAGGTCATTTTTCTTGTCTGGTTTACCTGGCCTTTACAATTGCATCAATTGTCTTCTGCTCCTGTGGGCTAAGTTGGCCCCGGTCTGTATCAACACTTCTTGTTACCTGACACCAAGAGCAATAGCGACTTCTTGTTACTTGGGAAATCTGATTCTTCCATATAATGTACTACTACTTGTAGTTATCGCTTTGCACGTGAAATTTCCACGAACAACTAAGATATGTGCATGCTTCATTTAGCATAAGAGAAAACACTAACAAGCAAATAATCAACGCAATACATAACGCAGCAATAGCACAAAAGGCAAGAGAGTGTATTTCTACTTTAAGAAGTGCCAATCACCTGTCCATCCGCAATTATTAGAAGAACATGGTACTGCCCAGCACTTTGCTCAACAATAGTAATAGCCATCTCAATGACTGGTGCAAAAGATGTTGGACCTACATAAGACAACAAAAGTACAACCAGAGGTGAAACGACAAGCAAAAAAAAAAAATGCCAAGTCACCCTCCAAATGGTATGAACCAAGGCAGTACCTGCAAGTCGAAGCTGGGGAACAATTTCCCTATATCGTGTAAGTACTTCCTCAAATCCATTACAGCATCTATCATCCGGATAGAAGCTGAAAACATCTTGGTCATGTGTGGATGCTACAGAAATTATTCAACATCAATGACATTCCATATTCCAACACTCGTCCAAAAGTAACAACACAAAAAGAGAAGATTTCCTTCAGCAATTACCGTCTCCAAATCCATAGCAGGGAATCATGTTGTCCTCGTCAAAAGCAGACAAAGTCCTTCCAATGATTGAAATCGCTTGTTCATAGGGATTTGGAACATCACCAATGTGATGCAGGCTTCGCCTATTGAATGACCTATTACCTGCTTAGACAACCACGTTGAATATTCTGAAGCAAACTCAAGAAATAAGTGCTCTACATGAGAGAAAAAAAAAGACCTGTCCATTCATTGCTCTTCGTGAAATCAATTCCAACAATAAGATTAGAAGACTCCAGGCCAGCTTGAGCAAGGGCAGCGGTAACCTGCAGCCAGAGAATTCCAAAACATTATCCACCTTGTGTTGAGGATAAACCACTTTCGTGATGCAACTTATATACAACAAATAAGAATCTCATTACACACAGCGCTCAAAAAATTAGATAGGCCAGAGAAGACAGTTTTCAATTTCAGAACCTCAATATACCCATACAAAAGGAAAGACTATCACAGTCGATAGTTCACAAACTAATCCTTCCTACTTGACACTCCTTTTAGTAGGGGCAGATCAATATAAGCAACTTGCCATCAGTTTTTTCACATCTTTAAAATTAATGATAACAACCTTCACAAACAAATTCATTCAGGCTGCGAAAGTAAGATAGCCTCTACTCGTGCCTGTGCATCAAGGTTGTCAAATGAACAACAAAATACAAGCCAAAAAAATATGTAAACATCGATAATCAAGATACTGTTGATATTGCCAGCTGCACCAGTCAGAATCACTCATCCAAAGAACCCCAACTACAATCGTCATCACCCAATTTATTCCCTCCTGTGGTGGATTAATAGCATCAATTTTCATCCTTGACAATTGCAGTTGGCGGCAGAATAAATTTCTGGCATTATCTCACCAGTCATTGTCAAGACTTCTACATAAGTTCTCATAGTCAAACACCCGCACCAGACCATTAAGACCAAAAACACAATGGCTGCTAATGCCTTGACGATCAACCGAGATGTCGCATTCAAATCACATCAATCTTTTCCTCCAGAATCTAACAGCCCACATATATAATTAACTTACACAAACCAACCTTCTCACCAGAATCTAACACCCCACATCGTAAAACAGCCTCAATTCCCAATCTTCTCACCAATTACGCCAACCAAAACATGAGAAAACAAAACAGCAAACTTAACGAGTAAACCCAAAAAAAGGAGAATCCACCTCATCCAGGGTCCGGTAATTATCAGCAATCTTGGAGTACTTCCTGTCCAAAGTCTTCTTCTTCACCTGAGGAGGCCTTTCCTGTTCATACCCATAAGAGGAAGAAGAACGCTGAGGAGTATAATGAGCCGCCATCCAATCCTGCTGCTGAGGTAGGGGATGAGGCTGTGATGAGTAACCATATTGGTCAAAAGATGATGAAGAATAAGAAGAGCCATAAGTTGAAGGTGGGTTCCTCCCACTTAGCCCTCCCTTTGAGCTCTTCCCTCCCATTATAACTTACAAGGGTACCAAAAAAGACTGCAACTTTAGGACAAAGTTGGGATCTTTAAGGGTTCTAAAGGTCAAGTGTTTAGAAGAAAAAAACACTAGACTCAAATGGCGACTCTTCCTCTAAAAAGAGAGGTTCTTGCTATTTAAATAATAATAGAATTTGGAGTCTTCAGGGTGGCAGAGGAAAGAGGGAGGAAGGGAGGAAGGTGTTGGGTAAAGAGAGGATGTGATTTGTGTAATGAGAGGACATTGAGTTTGGTCTGGACTGTTTCTTCCTTCTCTCCTTCCTTCTTTCCATTTGTGAAGATTGGATAGATTGAGATTGAGCACGCAACCGAGATTAGTTTTAATTTTTTTCCATTTTCTTATCCGAGGTGAAATATCAAAATATTGTTTA
>SOPF01027020.1:0-19559 GCA_012979155.1 Hypericum perforatum | reverse complement strand
TTCCATTTTCTTATCCGAGGTGAAATATCAAAATATTGTTTACTAAAAAAAGTTGCAGATAAAATTGGAACTAATATCGAGTAGATTATCTTCTTTTTTATATAAAAAAAAAGTCATCTTTCTTTTTGAAGACTTCTAAGTCGTCCCCTAAACCCCAGAATTATGTATAATCTATATACTCTTGTATAGCTCATGTCACTATTTTAGAATTTTTGGTTACCGTTTTAGAATCGGTAGCTCCATAGTTCCTACCAGAACCAAACTTTCCCACAAGAGATTCTAGGACGAATTGTTGGTTCATCCGAAAAATTGTGAAATTTCACGGTTTAGTTCTCAAGGATCAAGATTTGATTGATTTCTTAGTTCTAGAATTACTAATTCATGAATACGGTTTTGGTTATAGTTACTTGAAAACACAACTTTTCACCTAATCTAAAAAAAAAATTCATTTCTAAGAAAAGACACGTCAAATATCATTTAGCTGATGACAAAACCATTTTATTGCATTTTCAACTTTTAGTTCGATGACTTCAGTTAAAACTGATACGAAGTCGAGTTTCACGTGAAATTGAGTAATAACAGCGACTTTTGTAAAGTGGGTTATGTCAAGTCGGCTCTTTCCTGGGTCCTTCTCCTTTGTTTGTTGATTGAAAAGCTGCTGATGTGGGTAGGTTACGTTGATGAGCAAACTTGCTGACTCAGCAAATCAAGGGAAATGCTTAATTAGCTAGTTAAATTGCGTAATTGGATGACGATAGTTATCCATGGTTTCGAGTAGTCTCGTTTTTAAAGATAAGTCAAACAGGTTTGTTCAAGTAATTAAAAAACAGAGTCATATTAAAATAATTGCTAAGATTTTCAAGAGCTTCGTCAACTCCTATATATCTCTATAATAAAGAGATTTCTCCCAAGACATTGATTTTTTTATTATTAATGCTTGTATTTATCCAATAAGGATATGCCTGGAATTATTAATCTTCTCCGTGATCAAAAAACTCTCTTTATTTAGTATTATATACTAATTATATAATTAATGATTCGCAACCTTTAGTTTTAGGAGAGGTAAGGTATACCACGCAGTAGAGCTACATGACAAGGAGTAGGAGTGGGGTCAATTGCCCTCACTTAATTTTCTATTTATTTAATGATTTATTATATAATTTAGTATATGTACTCATTAAAAATAAGAAATTGATCCCATTAAAAAGTTAATTAACCTATAAATTAGAATTATATACTAAAAAAATTATATATTTTATAGATTGTTAAAAAAAATTCTGGCTCCGTTGCACACAGTGAATATTGATATACCAAGCAGTGATCAATGATATACCATGCGTTGCACACATGCACATCGATATACCAATACGTATCTCTTTTTCATAATTATATCTTTTGAAACTGTAAACTTTGTATTAAATACGTTAAAATTTTGTTGACAAGTCCTCAGATTTAGCCTAATCAAAAGACCTAATTCAATATTTCAAATCAGATAAAATACTTCAATTGTGTTCTAATGTAAAACATTCTACAAGTTGGGACTAGGAACTCAAAAGTCCACCTTCAATTCCCAACGAACATTGGTATAATTTTTTTTTAAATGGTTGTATTAAGATCGCTATAGTATATACAATCTATTTAAAATAATATTCTCTAACCATATTGTTAACAGAATTATGACAATCGGCTTCCGTAAAAACTAGTCACTCAAAATCCGCAGAAAAATAAGGTAGTTGAAAAAGAACGCTTCGACAAATAAAAAAAATCTAATTACGTAGCCGAATCGTTCAAGGGAAGGAAATGTCTCTCCATGAAAATATCTATTTTCATTATCAAGTTGTTATGCATTTGAATTAGAATAATTGTTTCCTATTATTGAGGAAACCGTTGGGCAGTAGGATATTCCCTTCCCAGTAGCTTATAAATTGTAATCAGAGGAGATAAGGAGTCACCAGAAATATTATCCTCATTATCTTTCATCCAATTCATCTATATCTTCTGTCCTGATCATCTTCTTTTTCCTCCTTACAATTCTACTCTTCAATCAGTAACGTTACAAATCGAACAGATTTTCTGGTCATACCATGCCGTTATTTTTCCAACAAGTTTCATCATCGTCCAGTTGAGTCGACGTCGCTCGGAGAAGATTCGTCATTGTTTCCGTTTTGGCTTCTCTCTGGTTAGGTTCTGACGATTTTGGCCTCTCTCCGACCAGGTCCCGATGAATTCGACCTCTTCCATTTAGATTCCATCGATTTTGAGCTCCTCTAGCTAGATTCTTGATAGATTTGATCTCGTTCATCTGGTTCCGACCTCCTTGCCCTTTCTCCACCAACTCGGCACCGCCCTGGTGCAGTAACTAGAGGGGTTAGTCATCATAGACCAATCATCCGGTCGGAATCTGGTCTAGTAATCAATTGTCAATTTTTTATTTTCTAATATTCTATGTTTTTCCTGACTTTGTTTTTTACTTTTTGTTTGTCTTTCTACTTCTGTATTTTGATGATAAGTTGTCTCATTATGTCTTGTGATAGGATATTTTGCTTGGATCGAAGTTCTATTCGATCTTTGAAACCTTGTATGATGGTATAGGTGGATCGAAACCTTGTATGATGGTATAGGTGGATAGCCTTGTCTTAATTGAATTAATTAATAATCTCATCTTGACAATTATTTTAGTACATCTTTGATGTATTTAACTACCCACAAAGTTGTGTCTATGATACGACTATGTGGTTGTGCCTAGCCTTTTGTCCTTCCTTCGCTTTCGTCCATGCATCTTTGTTTCATCTAGACTTGGTTTCGTGTACGACTTTATTATCTTTGACCTTAAAAAAAACAAAAAAAACTATCTTGATATAAGTCGCAAAAATAATCTCATTAAAAAAAATAAAGAAAACAAAAAACCAGAACCAAGCCCACGACAACATGACCCATTGAAACAACAGAACACCCCAGTAGCCCAATAAAGAACCAAAAACAAGACCAAAGCTTCACGCAGCAAAACCAAAACTCCAAGACAAAGCTGAAACCAACTAGCAACCCAGCGAAGGAAACAATCAGCAGCCCCTCACAAATGAGCCAGCACCAAGGAGATTCTAACACTAAGATAACATCTTTTGACCCGCAAAGGCATGCACAAGATTGGACCAACAAGATCATTCCGAGAAGGTTCCGATGGTCATGACAGTCTAAACGGATTGAAGCAAACAGCCTGCCGATCAAAAATAACACCACTGTAAGCTGACAAAACTAGCAAAGTGATGCCATAATTTGAAAGCCAGAGGACAAAGGAAAAATAGATGAAGGGAGGAATATTCCACACCACTATTCATGTAATAGTTATTACCTCTTGTAGCCCCACGATACCCACCTGCGAGAGATTGTCCTTGGTCTTAATTTTACCCTAGAAGACCATCCACAAGAAACAGTTTGACCTTGAAAGTAATGAGCTTAGAGAGTTTTATATGCAGCAGGGGGAAGCTTAAATAGAGAAACCCGAGAAAATCAAATTGTGAAGGCCTTTGACAGAAAAACTACTATCCTGATCCAAAAATAACACAAAAAAGTCATCATCAGAAAATTTCATAGAACCAGAACCATGATCAATGATTCGTAACGACTAAACCTGCAAATCCAACTCGCTAACACGAAGCTCAGGACGCCACGAAAGGTACCATAGCCACAGTGGAGCCAACCCAACAACAGCAACCAATAATATCGTCATCTTTATTCATGTTAATTCGAAAAAGCTTAGGAGAGTGAGAGAGTACGCAGAGGAGTAGCCGAGGTAACAATTTTTTTTTTGTCTTAGAATCCCGAGGTAACAATTAGACACACCAAGGTAACAATTGTCTTTGTCTTAGAATCCCGAGGTAACAATTGTGGATTGTCTAATGATTGAAGTGTAATAATGCTACAATTCACTGGGTTAGATTCAGCTTCAACAAAATATTAATTTGACTAACACATAAATAATAAAATATTTCAACACATCAAAATTTTCTTACAAAACATCGATACCAACGCTGCCACGCAATACCATACTACTTGTAGTAAACCTTTTTATATTTTTGTATCAACTAAATAGTAAAAATTAATACAGCAATTCTTTTATCAAATTATATTTTTAATATCTCAAATTCGAAAATCGGATACAATATATTGTTGGTAAAAAATTGACTGGTAGGTAACCTGGGCTTCTGCGTTTTGGGAGTCTCCGTCGCGAAGAAGTCCATTTTCCCTCTCTTCCTTCCTTCGACGCTAAGCCAACTCTCAACAACAAAACCCTGATCGCCGTTAATCCTCATCCAACCGATTAATTAACTAATTAACCGTTATATTATATTTCTCGAATCCAATTTAGGAAACCTCTAAATCGCGGGACTTGGGGCGCATGGACGACGAAGCCGTTTTGAGCGACGTGGAAGGGGAGGACCCCGTCCCGATCGCCTCCGCCGCCGACGAGGAGAAGGGGGAAATCTCCGGCGACATGTACCGGAAACTAGCGGATGAGCTGGAGAAGGAACGGGCGGCGAGGGAGGCCGCCGAGGCGGCCAAATCGGACATCCAGGCGTCGTTCAACAAGCTCAAATCGCTGGCCCACGAGGCCATCAAGAAGCGCGACGAGGCGGGGAGGGAGAAAGACGAGGCCTTCAGGCGGCGGGATGAGGCGGGGAGGGAGAAAGATGAGGTTTTGAGGCAGTTGGAGGAGGCGATTAAGGAGAAAGAGGGGCTTAGGTCGGAGATTGAGAGTTCCAGGCATATGCTGGTTAGTGGGATTGAGAAGATTTCGGGTAAAGTTAGCAGCTTTAAGAACTTTGCGTCGGCCGGGGGGCTACCCCGATCTCAGAAGTACGCGGGGCTGCCTGCTACGGCGTATGGCGTGATCAAGAGGACGAATGAGATCGTCGAGGAGATGATCCGGCAGGTGGATTCCACGGCCAAGTCGAGGAATGATGTGAGGGAGCAGATGGATCAGAGGAATTACGAGATTGCCATCGAGGTTTCGCAGCTTGAGGCCACGATTAGCGGGCTCAGGGACGAGGTGGCAGAGAAGGGGAAGATGCTGGAGGAGGTGGAGGAGAAGGCACGGGTGGTGGAGAGGGAGGGCGAGGAGATGAGGGAGTTGGTTAGGGAGTATGATGATAGGGTGAGAGGTTTGGAGACGAGGATGGATTCGCTTAGGGGGTTGTTGGTTGATCAGTTGACCTTTGTGGGGAAGATTCATGATCGGCTTTACGAGGTTATGAAGGTTGTGGATGGTAACCATTCTGATTCAGAGTTGTCTGAGTCCTTGTTCTTGGCTCAACAAACCGATGTGGAGGAGAATGTACGGGCTTCCTTAGCTGGGTTGGAGTCCATCCACGAGTTGGCTAGGATCGTCGTTGAGAAGACAAAGGATGTAGTTGAGGAGAAGAGTCGTGAGGTTAGGAGTTTGAATGATACGGTAGGTCGATTGGTTAAGGAAAAAGAACAAGTCGGTTCCCTGCTGAGAAGTGCTTTGTCGAATAGAACGATGTTGGATCCAGCTCCCAAAAGGAATGAGGTGTTTCAAGCTGCAGAGAATGGTCTACGAGAGGTGGGGTTAGATTTTAAGTTTAATAAGGTTGCTGCTGCCGGTGAACGAGGTACTGAACTTGATGGACAGGATGATGAAATTTACTCTTTGGTAAGTGTGTGCCCCGAATCTAAACAGCTTGGTTAGCTTAATTTCAAAGATGAAGTCCCTTATGGCTTTTTCTTGTCTGATACAGGCAGATGCACTGGAAAACATTGTCAAAGCATCTCAGCTCGAGATCATTGAGCTTCGACATTCTGTTGAGGAGTTGAGGTACTTTAATCATTCTTTAAATTCCAGGGTAAACAATCTCTGTACTATTTGTTTTTGTGTGTGCTGACCTTGTGTCTTTTTGGTTGTATTATGTTTTTGCTGCATCAAGGACAGAGTCAAGGTTACTTAAAGTGCACACGGAGGCGCAAGCAAAAGAACTCAACAATAGGATGCTTAGAATTCAAGACCTGGAAGAGAAGGAAAGAATCGCAAATGAAAACGTATGTTGTTCTCTCTGTAAAGTATGCTTAGAGTTCAAGACCTGCGGATGAATTCTTGTGGAGCTCTCCAGGATGATAACAGTGCTGCCCGTTATCTGGTGCTAATCATGCAAGCTTTACTGCATTGTAGGTTGAAGGCCTTATGATGGATATAGCTGCTGCTGAAGAAGAAATTACCAGATGGAAAGTTGCAGCAGAGCAAGAAGCTGCTGCTGGTGGGGCTGTGGAAAAAGAGTTATTCGCGGAGGTATGCTTCCTTTATCGGTCGTGGTGATATTACTTGCTACTTATGGGAAGACTCTGGTTGTAGACGGAATTCCCCTGTTCCTTGTAGTTCTACTTTTACACCTTGCACATAATGGTGCTGGCAACCAACTAGGCAGGCAGTTCTAGAAAACAAAACCATCGATCATAGTGAACTTGGGATGCTCGCCAATTCAACAGTTTTCAGATGCAGGCAGTTTCATTGTCCCTATTTTAGGTGAAGGTGCAATGCTCTGATCCTGATCGCACTATCTTGGTTATTGTCATGCAGTTGTCGACACTTAGACGGCAACTTGAAGAAATGAAGCAAGCCATGTTGGAGTCTGAGAAGAAGCTAAAATTCAAAGAAGAGACAGCTGATGCCGCCATGGCGGCGAGAGAAGCCGCAGAAAGGTCATTGGCGTTGGCTGACACGAGAGCAACTAGGCTGAGGGATAAGGTAGAAGAGCTTAGCCGTCAGCTCGAAGAGCTTGAAACCCGAGAAGACACCCGTGGCAGAAATAGACTTAGATACGCTTGCTGGCCATGGCAATGGCTTGGCATAGACTTTGTAGGCACTCGCAATCCTGAAACGCAGGTACCACAGTCAAATGAAATGGAGCTTTCGGAACCTCTTCTTTGACAATACTCACTTCTTTTCTTCTCCATTTTGCTGTATCTATATGTGAACTGTTGAAAATATATGATCTTCCCAAAGTACAAGTCTCTTACACCATTCTATGAGATGTCCTGATCCAGGCGTCCGTTTGGTTAATGCTGAGGATTCGCATTTATGAGTCGAGATTGCTTGGGTTCGGTCAATATTACCCAACTTTTCTTGATATGATGCAGTTTTGATTTAAATTATCAGGTTATTAAGCCTCTTAATATAGCTACCTAGATTGTAGGTTGTAGTCATGCGCGGTGAGATCTTGAGGTTTCGCACATTATTGACAGAAAATAGAGAGAAAATAAAAGAGATTTTTGTTATTATTTCTTGATAATCAAACTACAAGTTTTCATCTTGTAACGTCAGCTACAGGATCAAAGACTGGAAATTCAACTCAACATAAAAAATAAATTGGAAACAGCATTTTTGCCCCCATCTTCTTTCTTCTTCTATGGAAGTGGATGGTACTTGGTAGGAACAACGTTAAGAGGGACTCTTCTGATTAACGTGAGACCGAATTTTTCTTCCATGCTAAGATCTTCCTCCTCCATTCCATTTGGCAGCTTCCAATCAAAATGGTACAAGAGATTGGCAAGCGCAAGGTTCACCATTCCCAATCCCATGTTCATCCCGGGGCACCCTCTCCGTCCTCCACCAAAGGGCAGCAACTCGAAATGTTGCTGCCCTTTGAACTCGATACCACTTCCTTCGAATCTCTCAGGAACGAACTTTTCTGGATCGTTCCATGACTTGGGATCCCTTCCAATGGCCCATGCGTTTACGTAAAGACGAGTTTTGGGAAAAACTTGGTAGCCATTGATCTCGAACAGAGATATTGTCTCTCTAGGAATTAGCAGTGGGCCAGCAGGGTGCAACCTTGTAGTTTCTTTGACCACCAACTTCAGATAATCCAAATGCTCCAAATCCGCTTCACTAACTTTTCCTTTGTTTCCAATGAGAGTCCTCACTTCCTCCTTGGCTTTCTTCATGGCTCTCGGATTCTTCATAAGCTCTGATATCGCCCACACTAGGGTGACCAAGGGAGTGTCTATTCCTCCAAAGAATACATCCTGAGATTCATAAATATTTAAAACTATTTGCATTACCAAATTCTCGGCTATTTTTAAAGTGAATATGTACAAGTAAAAAGAAGATGTGTTTTTTAAAGGTATGTTTATTAATAAACGACATGGTATATCGAGCAACAGAGTTGTAACTATTGGCTTCGTCAAAATCTTATCGCACCAAAATTCGTAGAAAAATAGTACCTCGATAGAAATACTTATCTTGACGTTAAAATCGCAAAAATAATATGACATCGTGATAGCTACAACTCAACACCTAAGAGAAAGAAGATGTGTTACCATGAGGATTCCTTTAGTATGATCTCTTGAGAATTGACCTCCACCAGAGTCAGCCTGCTCTCTCTCAATCTTCAGTAGAACGTCGAGGACGTCGTCCTGCCTATTCTTGCTACTCCCTCCTTCGAGGTGCTCATCTATAGCCTTCTGATAAATGTCATCCAGGTCGCGAAAATTCCTCTCGAGCCTCGCGCTGAACCCTGTGAGCTTGTCGACAATCCATCCCACATAAGGGAACAGATCAGCAGCACAGAAGCTCCCGAGCATCGCGGAGGTCTCGTGGATCACTTCCTTCAACCTGCTGCCCTGGAAGCTCTTCCCAAACGCCATCCTGCATATAATGTTAGCTATCAGAGACAACAGCTGCTCGCTGAGGTCAACCGAGCTTCCTGGGGAAGAAGAACAAGATCTATATATCGAATCGATCATCAAAGCGACTTCCTCTTCGTGGATGTACTGAAAGGACTGCACTCTTTTCGGGTTGAACAGCTCAAGAACACAGATCTTCCTCGTATCTCTCCAATAGTCTCCAAACGGGGAAAAGGCAATGTCCCGGAAATTGTACGTCAGCCTTCGTGGTCCAGTTAAGGCTGGTCTACTACAAGAAGCAAGATCATGAACCTTTAGTACTTGCTTGGCAGCTTCCGCGGATGAAACCACCACTGTAGGAACTCCTCCGAGCTGCAAGAAGAGGACAGATCCGTACTTTTCGGACAGCTTCCGTAAGGATTGGTGGGGGATGTCGCCCAGTTGGTGTAGGTTTCCAATGATAGGAAGCCTTGGAGGGCCCGGAGGAAGCCGCCATTTCTGTACCTTAGATGTAGAACTTTTCTTGTAGATGAGGTACATAAGGCATAAGAGCAGCAGAGTTGGAAGCCAAATTGGCAAGATTTCTTGAAGGGCCATTATGGTCCAGTGGTCCTGTGAAATTCTGATTTTGCGATCTCAAATTTATGCACCAGTTTTACGACAATTAGTTTATATTTTTTTTGTCAAATCAAGTACTATCACTATCACCAAAAAAAACTTACTGTTTAGTTGTGTTGCACGAGTTTTTGGTGGTATTAATTAACTTGTCACTCTGATAGATCTAGAAAAAAATAATTTTTTAATCCATCGTAATAGTGAGTTTGTCAGGTATCTATTGGAGTGATTAAGATATCGAAAGATACGGTTTTCAAGTAAGTTTGTCAGTATTATATTTTGCATTGGAATTAATAATACTCAATTTTGATAACAACAAATCAAATAAGGCATCCCACTGATTCGTCGGGCGACATTTCGTGAAGGCAGATATATTATGACAATCTAGATAATCTTTATCTGGTCTAATGATTAGTAGCTGTTTCGTTGTTAATATTTTTGGTTGTCATCACAAATAAAATATAAGGTGGAAACGTTCACGACAAGCACAAACCTTTAACACGATTTCCTCGACGGATCTGTGCTACAAGGTGAATTTATCTCAGGCGCACGCTACTACAGTCTACAGCCATCGGACTATTGTCACACATTCCTAAACGCATAATTGAGCTGGCAATTAGAAATGTTGGTTATTGAAATTAGATAAATATTTAGGGAGCTGTCATTTTGTAAAGTCAAGCACAAGACTAGATCCCATAACCAGGGAGCAGGTTGGTTATATAAAATTCTTAAAAATGATTTTTTGAGAAATTGGGTTTCATCCTATCTGATAGAGCGTGATATACTTTTGTATTCAAATTTATTAATTACCTAATATAAGTTTATTAATTTTCCCCTTAAAAAAATTCATTTTTATCAACTCCTGCATTAGTTTTTTTTTTGGTGAGAAACTCCTGCATTAGTGACGCTTGTTAGTTAACACTTTTACATCATTTTGGTTTAATAAAACACGTGTTACATGCAAACAAGAGTTGTTAAAAATTAAGATGGATGTCTCAAAAAATTATATATTTAAGTTATCCTAATATTTAAAATTCAATATCAATATAAAATATTTGATAAAAAAGTTTCGCATCATTGAAATATCATGTATAACACATGAAATTGGTTCTAACCCATCATTCAGTTGCTAGAATTTCACAGTATCAGTAGACCATGGCTCTTCAAGTGATCTTACCAATTTGGCTCCCAATTCTGCTCCTTTTATGTGTTTTCTACCTCTACAAGAGAGCTTCAGCTTGGAAGGGACAAGAAACGCAGCTTTCTCCAGGCCCTCCAAGGCTTCCTGTTATAGGAAACCTGCACCAACTTGGCGAAATACCCCACCAATCTCTATGGAAGCTGTCCAAACAGTACGGACCTGTCATGTACATGAAGTTTGGAGGAGTTCCTATACTGGTGGTTTCTTCCTCGGAAGCTGCCAAGCATGTCCTAAAGGTTCACGACCTCGATTGTTGCAGTAGGCCAACGTTGACCACGTTCAGAAGGCTGACATACGATTTCCGGGACATAGCTTTTTCCCCGTTCGGAGACTACTGGAGGGAGATGAGGAAAATCTGCGTTCTCGAGCTGTTTAGTGCTAGAAGAGTGCAGTCCTTCCGGTCTGTCAGGGAAGAGGAAGTTCGTTCGATGATCGATTCGATAACTCGATCGTGTTCTTCTTCTTCGGGAAGCTCCGTTGACCTCAGCGAGAAGCTACTTTCGTTGACGGCTAATATTACCTGTAGGGTGGCTTTTGGTCGGGGCTTCCACGGAAGCAGATTGAAGGAAGTGATGCACGAAGCTTCGGCAATGTTTGGAAGCTTTTCCGCTGCTGACTTCTTCCCTTACGCGGGATGGATCGTTGACAGGATGACCGGCCTCAACGCGAGGCTCGAGAGGAGTTTCCGCGATCTGGATGATATTTATCAGAAGGCTATAGATGAGCACCTCGACGGGAAGCAGAGCAAGCAAGGACAGGAAGACATTATTGATGTTCTCCTGAAGATTGAGACAGAACAGGCTGAGTCTGGTCTTGGTCATTTCACAAGAGACCACATCAAGGCAATTGATGCGATAAATATCGGGTATAAAATACGTGCAAGAGAACACGTTCGATCAAGTAATATAATGATAATTAAGTTCGTCTCCACAGGGACAGAATAACCAATTCTCTAATTACCAGATTATGGATTTCAACCTTAAGCTAAGCACTTCGAATCGAATGATGGGTTCTAATTAACTGCTATGTATCGTAAAACAAACCTAGGGTTGTCAATCCGAAATCTGCACTACGATCACTACCTAACAAGATATTACGGAACGAATAGAATCTGTGTCACAACCTAAGATTGTCAATCTCAATATGTGAACACACAACGTGAAGCAACCAAAAGATTAATAATCAAGTAGATGAATGAAAATACAGCACTTGATCACGAGTTATGAAAATACCTCGTCAATTGATTGATCCAAATTGTTGATTACAATTCTCTAAATCAAAAGTAAGTAAAGGATTAGACTCGGGTTTTCATCTTGCGTGAAAACTGACCAAGAACGCCTTTCAACTTAGGTTTAAAGACCTTATATAGTTCTTACAAAATTTCCTAAACAGGAGGAGTCCCAACTAAACTATGCATCTCGACTCCGGCCCACCCAGCGAACGCTGGGTATCAAGCGAACGCTGGGTCTTCAAAGCCTTCAATTCTGCCGAAGATTGCTCCTCCTCCCCAGCGGCTGCTGGGGTCCCAGCGAACGCTGGATCTTCTGCTTCCGCTCTTTCCCACACCTCGACTCATTGTATCGCCCGTTCTAGCTCCCCTTCCTACAAAACACCAACTACCAACAGAAATCTCGCTCCCCGACATAATCACAAATCAACACAAAACACACTATATACCAAGACTCAAACGACTCAAATTACGACAAAACAGACGCGACAACAGGAACAAATGTGTGTACGTTTGCACGCACATCACACCCCCACACTTACTTCTTTGCTTGTCCTCAGGCAAAGTGCATCAGAAGTATCAACCGAATGATGTACCTCAAAAGCTACAATCTCATTACAAAACCACCCCCACAATCACGTAGATCACGCACCCAAGCATACTGATTAAAAGTCACATAGACATCTCATCCTCAACCGTTTAACCCAGCTTTCACACCAAGCATGCCAAACGAGGGAGTTGACCACTCGTAGGGTTGGATCAAATTTTAAGCTCACATGTATAGTAGTCAACTACCCTATCACTCGCGTATACGATCGAGATTTAAGACGGTTAGGGATCATACTTACACACACTCAAGCCAAAACAGAATGCATCATCGGAGGGACTTTTCTCGTGTTGTAACGGGGTTGAGGGTGGCGGTGAGGAAGTATTACTTGTTGGATAGTGGCTAAACCATCCAATCCGAGGAGCTATACAAGAAATTCTAACTCTCGTCTATTCTACGCATCTCACTCACCCCAATGTACCCCATATCCTAAAGACCCATTAGTTCCTGACTTGCTCTTTCTTTCGCGATCATTCTTTTCTTTCCACTTTCTTTGATTCTTCACTTTTTCCTTTTTCAACTTTCTATTTCCATTTTTTTTTCTTTTCATACTTTTCTTTTTCTCTTTTTTTTTCTTTTTCTTTTTCACGATTCTTTCTCTTCCATTTGTGAGCATAGCAAGTCAGGAAGCTACATTTTTACGCTGGTCTTCATCTACCCGTTATCCCCCTTGATTTTTCCCGCCCAAGCTATGCTACCATGTGACCCTTACAATTTTTCCCAAGAATATGATCCTAATGCTTCCTCGGACGGATAGTCAAAGATGGGAAAATGGTAAGTAGGGGTTGTATGCTTGCTCATATGATATCTCAATGAATAGGTTAAAGCTCAACGGGGTAAACAAGGGGTTGGTGTGTGGTGTTTGGCTCTAAGGCTTTAGGTTTACAGCAAAAAATGGCCCTCGACGTATTCCATTCAGGCGAGTTATGCTAAGTAATCATCTAACATACTCATTTCTCAGATCGTACAGGCACCTCATGAATAACTGAGAACGGTTGTTCTCTCCTTCGGCTCAAATTTCTCACAAGGTCGCTCGTCAATTTCTCTAGTCTAGCCTGCCAGATGTGACAACTAACCTAAACAGCTGAGGTTGAGATTGCTATGCGCTCCCGGTCATGCTACTTGGGTTTGGTTTCTACCGTGAAGTGGGGTCGATCCGTAACAAAATAAAACAAATTGAGGGATACTTCATCATTTGCAAGACTCACTCACTTCAACCAAAAACACATGTCACACAAAGAAAGACTCGATCACATGCGTGTGCCGAAGAGAAACAATCAACGATAAACACTATGACAAGACATCAAAGCAAACAACGCACAGTGCACCCCCATACTTAGAGTACACATTGTCCCCAATGTGTGGAAGTATACCATGTAGACACCACAAACGACAAAGGAAACAAAAGAGCAGCGAGAGAGAGACGGCACGACCTGTTCAAGGTTGGGGAGGTGGTTGGAGGTGTTGGCAAAGCCACTCCCATTAGGCCCGATTGTACGCCTGGTCGGACTGGTATTGCTCCCAGCGCGCATCCTGTGTGAGTGCCATCTGCTGGACTTGTTGTTCCAAGCGGTCCATGCGCTGGCGGAGGCTTGGGTCTTCTGGTACAGGAAGAGTAATTGACTGATCAGCTCGCAGGAGGTTCTGAACTGGCTTCCTGTCCTCCCATTTGTTGAACGTGTATGTCGTTTGGCCGCGACGGACAGTCTTGGAGAAGAGGTGCCAGAGGAAGAGCTGTTCGAGGTCGACGACTTGGGGTTTGTACGTCAATTCGGGTTGCTCCTCACCTGGAACAAAATACTCACCAAGCACAGCAACAAGATGGCCTAGTCCTGTCCGAGATATTGACGAGAGGCGGTGGTGGTGAACTAGGGCCGGCTGAAGGGTCGGCTTGATGCTCGGCTTCACTCCGACTGCGTTTGTAGGTTTGTCGTCGAACAACCTTGGGTGCCATGGGTGTTTTTGTTTTGTGGGTGTTTGGGGGGAGAAAAGGGCCGCCGGTTTGTTTTAGGGTTGAGGGAGGGAGTTAATGAATTTTCGGGGGGGAGGGACAAAGGTTTTTATAGAACCTGACCCTTCAAGCGTTCGCTCAAGCCTAAGCGAACGCTGGGGACCCCGAATCCGTTTTTTCTGTTTCTACCCCTCAGCGGATGCTCAAGCCTGAGCGAACGCTGGGGACCCCGAATCCGTTTTTTCTGTTTCTACCCCTCAGCGGATGCTCAAGCCTGAGCGAACGCTTGGGGCCCCAAAATGACAATTCGGGCTTGTCTTCGAGCTTGGCGTCGTGACTCTTTCTGACTTGTTTAACCTACAGAATAAAAATAACTGAAACGACACATTATTTTTCGAGGGTGACACTATGTACATTCCCCTAGAAACCCACAAACTCGGGGAAACTCGAATGAGTGACTCAAAATGAAAAACGAATTAGAGAAAAGAACAGTAGTTCTAAGTTAACGTCGTTAGCTTGACGGGTGTACCGATCTACTGGGGCGAGGGGTCTTCAAGGACCATACGAGATTCTTGTGCATTGACTTGATCGCCAAGGTAAGCCTTCAAGCGTTGTCCGTTCACCTTGAATTCTTCCTGCGTGTCTGGGTTTCGAATCTGTACTGCTCCGTGTGGCGACACAGTGACTATTGTGTAGGGACCGGTCCATCTCGACTTGAGTTTTCCTGGAAAAAGTTTAAGTCGAGAGTTGTATAGAAGTACCTGTTGGCCGGGAGTGAAGTCGCGCCGCAAAATTTTCTTGTCATGCCACAGTTTGGTTTTCTCCTTGTAAAGTTTGGCATTGTCGTAGGCGCTTAGTCGGAATTCATCGAGCTGCTCCAGTTGCAACATTCTCCTTTCTCCGGCTTTGTCAAGATTAAAATTCAGTCGACGGATAGCCCAATATGCCTTGTATTCAAGCTCAACGGGAAGATGACAGGCTTTTCCGTAGATGAGCTGATAAGGTGACATGCCGATTGGTGTCTTGTAGGCAGTGCGATAGGCCCATAAAGCGTCGTCTAGCTTACCGGACCAGTCTTTTCGCGAAGGGTTCACAGTGACTTCCAGAATTCGCTTTATTTCTCGGTTGGAGACTTCTACCTGTCCACTCGTTTGGGGATGATATGCTGTCGCGATCTTGTGTGTGACTCCATATTTTGCCAAAGCTGTGGCGAGCAGATTGTTACGGAAATGTTTTCCACCATCGCTGATGATAATCCTGGGAGTGCCAAACCGACTGAAAATCTTCTTCTGTAAGAATCTGACCACGACCTTTGCATCGTTAGTTGGTAGTGCCACGGCCTCAACCCATTTGGACACATAATCTACAGCGAGCAGGATGTACAGGTTGTGCTCAGATGGCACAAAAGGTCCCATGAAGTCTATTCCCCATACATCAAATATCTCCACTTCCATGATTCCTTGCTGTGGCATTTCATGGCGACGTGATATGTTGCCTGTCCTTTGGCAGCGGTCACATTTCTTCACAAACTCTGTGGCGTCTTTGAACAAGGAAGGCCAGTAAAATCCACTTTGAAGAACCTTGGCGGCTGTGCGCTCGCCGGCAAAATGGCCTCCATATGGTGAATTATGGCAGTGGTGGAGGATAAGTTCTTGCTCTTCCTGTGGTACACACCTTCTCAATAGCTGATCCTTGCCTTGTTTGAAGAGATATGGTTCATCCCATACATAGAACCTGACATCATGCAAAAATCTCTTCTTCTGGTCGGAAGACATGTTAGGTGGCATGATGTTGCTCACGAGGAAATTAACAAAATCAGCATACCATGGTATGGAAAGTATATCTAATGCATATAGCTGTTCATCAGGAAAAAATTCATTAATGGGGGACGAGGGTGGTACCGCTATATTTTCAAGGCGCGATAGATGATCTGCCACTGGGTTGTCTGCGCCTTTCCTGTCGCGAATCTCAATGTTGAACTCTTGGAGAAGGAGGATCCATCGGATGAGCCTTGGTTTCGCATCTTTCTTCGTGAAGAGGTAACATATAGCTGCATGATCAGTGTATACAATCACCTTGCTCCCAAGGAGGTAAGCTCGAAATTTATCCAGAGCAAAGATTACTGCCAAGAATTCCTTCTCCGTGGTCGCATAGTTGATTTGTGCGTCATCCAGAGTGCGGCTTGCATAATAGATGGCATGGAAACCAGTTGCTTTCTTCTGTCCAAGGACTGCTCCTACCGCGTAGTCACTTGCATCACACATGATCTCGAATGGGAGGTCCCAGTCGGGAGAGATGATTATCGGTGCTGATACGAGTGCTTCCTTGAGAGTCTTGAATGCCAATTTGCACTCGTCGTCAAATGCAAATGGGGTATCCTTCTCTAGCAGCTTACATAAAGGTTTGGTGATTTTGGAGAAGTCCTTGATGAATCTGCGGTAAAACCCAGCATGACCGAGAAAACTCCGTATTCCCTTGATTGATAGTGGATGGGGGAGTTTGTCAATGACTTCCAATTTGGCTTTATCAACTTCCAGTCCATTGCTTGAGATCTTGTGTCCAAGGACAACCCCTTCCGTCACCATGAAGTGACATTTCTCCCAATTAAGTACCAGATTGGTCTCCTTACAGCGTTCAAGTATTTTGCCCAAGTGCAGGAGACATTCTGCATAAGAATCTCCAAAAACCGAGAAGTCATCCATGAAGATCTCGATTTGACGCTCCACCATATCAGAGAAAATTGCCATCATGCATCGCTGGAAAGTGGCAGGTGCATTGCAGAGACCGAAAGGCATTCGCCGGAATGCGAAAGTACCATAAGGACATGTGAAAGTGGTCTTCTCCTGATCTTCTGGGGCAATAGGAATCTGCAGATAACCGGAGTAGCCGTCCAGAAAGCAATAATAAGCATGACCTGCCAGTCTATCTAACATCTGATCAATAAATGGCAGTGGAAAGTGATCCTTCCGAGTGGCCTTGTTCAACTTTCGAAAATCAATGCAGACTCGATGACCAACAACTACCCTTGTAGGAATTAACTCATTATTCTCGTTGGGGACAACTGTGATCCCTCCTTTCTTTGGTACGCATTGAGTGGGACTTACCCATTTGGAGTCTGAAATTGGGTAGATAATGCCGGCGTCTAACCACTTGATCACCTCTTTTCGTACTACCTCCTTCAGCTTTGGGTTAAGTCTTCTCTGGGCTTCAACTGATGGTGAAGAGTCATCCTCCAGGATAATCTTATGCTGGCACAAAGACGGACTAACACCCTTTATGTCACCAAGTGCCCATCCTATTGCCTCCTTATGTCTTCCAATTACTTGGAGAAGTTGTTCTTCTTGATCCCGAGTCAGAGAAGCAGAGATAATAACCGGAAGTTTGTTACTTTCACACAAATAAGCATACTTGAGGTGACCTGGTAGCGGCTTAAGCTCCAATTCCGGTGGTGAATCAATGGAAGATTGAAGCTTTGGCCTTTGTGAATGTTCCAGTTCAAGAGATTCCGCTGCGCGTATCCACGAGATCTGTTCAATGTGTTCAGTATCATCAATTCCAGCTTCAGCTTCCTCTGACAGTTCTATGTCATATTCGGTGGAAGCCTCTAGATTGCTCATGGTGACGATCTCATCAATCACATCAATCCGGCAGCAGTCGCAGTCATCTCTATTGGAGGGATATTTGGCAGCTTCAAAGACATTAAATACCACTTCATCATCGCACACCTTGAACCGCAGCTCTCCCTTTTCCACATCAATACTGGTTTTTCCTGTAGCTAGGAATGGGCGTCCAAGGAGTAAGGGAATATCCCGGTCTTCTTCCATTTCCATGACAATAAAATCTACCGGAAAAATCAGTGTGTCAACCTTTACTAAGACATTTTCCACAATCCCTTTAGGCCTAGCAACGGACCGGTCTGCAAGCTGAAGAACTATGGATGTAGACTTCATATCCCCGAGTCCAAGTTTTCGGAAAATGGAATCTGGCATGAGATTGATGCTAGAGCCCAGGTCAATAAGAGCCTTTTTGAAAGTTTGATCTCCAATAGTGCACGGGATAGTGAAACTACCAGGATCTTTCATCTTCTGAGGGAGGTCTTGAGTCAGTACTGCACTGCATCCCCTTGTCAAGGGAATGATTTCAAAATTGTCGATGCTCCTCTTCTTTGAGATGAATTCTTTTATCCACTTCCTGTAGGTGGGCATTTGCTCGAATGCATCAAGTAGCGGAATGTTGATGTGTAGGTTCTTGAACAATTCCAGAAATTTTTGGTAGCTCGGATGAGATGCTTGCTTGTTCAGTCTTTGAGGGAATGGTGGAGGAGGGTATATCTTTTCTTGACTTGGCTTGACCGTTTCCGCGGTAGCTTCCTCTGTCTTTGCTGCGGTAGGGATTGCCCGGAGTTCGTCCTCCTCTTCACTCATTGATTTCCCTAGAGCTTTCTTCGCCGGACTTGCAACCTTCTTCCCCAAATCTAGTCCGCTCCTAGTTGTGATGGCCTTGCAATGTTCTTGCGTGGTAGGAGGGGCTTCCGTATTACTTGGGAGGGTACCTGGTTGTCGTGCGTTCAACTGAAGCGCTAGCTGACTGATCTGAATTTCGAGATTCCTGATTGTGGCTTCATGACTAAGGACTTGCTTTCTCAGCTCATCTTCGCTCTTACGATATAACTGGGGTTGTTGTGAAGATGATCCTGGCGCATTTCCCGCAGCCATAGGGGGCTTTTGCTGTTGAGGTACCTGCTGACCTACATTATTTCTCCAGGAAAAATTTGGGTGGTTTCTCCAACCCGGATTATATGTTGCCGAATACGGATCATTGTTCTTGTTGGTGTTACTAACATAATTCACCGATTCAGCCAGTAGAGAACAATTATCAGTAATGTGAGGACCGGTACAAATCTCGCAGACCTGAGCAGGTGTGGTAGGTGGTGCATATGAAGCTTGGACTATCTGTGTGAGCGTTGCTACCTGAGCCTTGAGTGCAGTGATCTCACTGTTTTCCTGTACGCTGGCCACATTCTTCCTTTCCACTCGATCTCCCCACTCATGGTTGTTGGTCGCCATGGTTTCGATGATACGGCGACCTTCATTATCTTCCTTATCCATCAAACTTCCTCCCGCTGCTGCGTCCAAGCTGGTTCGAACTTGTGACTCACATCCATTATAAAATGTTTGATTGACCATCCACGCCGGGATCTGGTGATGTGGGCAGTTTCGCAGCAACCTCTTGTAGCGATCCCAAGCTTCATGAAGGGACTCGCTGCCTTTCTACTTGAACTGCAAAATTTGGTTGCGCAGTTGAGTGGTTTTACCTGGCG
>SOPF01027019.1:38329-51147 GCA_012979155.1 Hypericum perforatum | reverse complement strand
AGAGAGAGAGAGAGAGAGAGAGAGAGAGAGAGAGAGAGAGAGAGAGAATGGTGGAAGGTAGGGCGTATAAGACGAAACTGTGCGTATTGTACAAGAGAGGCCACTGTCCTCGTCACAACTGCTCCTTCGCCCACGGCACCGCCGACCTCCGTCCCTTCTCCACCCCCGCCCCCGCCGCCGGTAAACTTTTTTTTGTCCTTTTCCTCTCTCTCTCTCTCTCCCTCCTTTTAACTCCGTTTTGTTTCCGCCCTTCAGTAATTTAAACATGATAATAATTATAAATTATACTATTAATTACGTTCTAGAGAGGGTTTTGAACTGCGTTGTACTAGTCCGTTAGGTTATATTTTCGTTTTTTTTGGGTGGAATGTTTTCGTCGTTGTTGTTGTTGTTGTTGTTGTTGTTGTTGTTGTTGTTGTTGTTGTTGTTGTTGTTGTTGTTGTTGTTGTTTGTATCTCGTGATTTTAAGTCCGCGAGCTCAAGAAAGAAATTTGATTAATTTTGAGCATCGGATTAGCGGTGTTACCTTATTTATCGAGATTGGTAACGGCGTTGTTCTAGTTCGCTGTTACCTTGCGTGTAGGTTTTTTGTGTTTCTAAATAGATTTTATCTCAAGTTTAATCCTAGCTCCATGTTGTGGGATTTGCTATTATGTAATCATTTTATCGAGAATATCCTTTGTTAATCTTTTTCTTCTATAAACATTTCGTTTCTTGGCCCATTTTACCGAGCGTCTTTAACTCTCCACAACCGTTATAGATGCTTGTTCAGTTATTTTCATACTTCGTACACATGATTAGTGCGAAAAAGGCGACATGGATTGGTGTATGGTATTTCTGGATATCGTCCGATTGCCCTTCTGGATATATCGTTCAACGATTCTATCAGATTATTGTTTGCATTAATAAAGCAAAAGAGGAGGAGCGAAGAGTACAATTATGGGTTTCGTGGCTTCTATTGGACTATTGATGTCTTATTCTGAATCATCCAATCCAAATTCATCCATCTTCAAGACTTCAGCCTGTTTCGTGAGCATTCAGCAAGTGTGTCGTCTTGATGGTTTTGGGAATCCGGAGATGGTTTAATTTGATTCTTTCTGATACCTCCTATATCTGCACGCACGGTGTATTTTGGTGGAGCATGATCTCGTGCTCTATGGAAATTTTCTCCGTGATGGAAATGGTCGAGGGATTTCTTGTAATGGGAGATAATTGTTCTGAATTGGGGATTGCATCCTCAGAATCTGATACTTTTATCCTAATATGTCTACATGATTATGTCTTAATATGGCAACGTGGAGAAATCTTTACAATTATTGCCATATAATGCTTCTTATTCTTCGCAAAGAAGACCGCCTATCCTTTGTGGCCTTGATATTTGAAGGATATTCTGCTGTTCAATGTGCTCAGTTTTCTTATTCCATTCAACCTTTGAGGGGCTTTCTATGGCTGCTTTTGGAACTGGCAAGAAGCATTATTGTTATTTTTTTATTTGTTACTCTGTTTATTCCATGTGACGGTAAGCTCTGAAGCTTGGCTTCCTTACCCTTTGTTGCCTTTAATCTTTGGTTACCAGCTAGAGAACACAGACTTATGCTGGATACTGGAAATGCCTTTTTTCTTTTTAATCACAGGTAAGCGTGATTTTCGAGCTGATGACTTGAGGGATAAGCTTGACAGGAGGCAGTCTCCAAGGAGAACATTTTCTCCTAAAAGAGATGGAAGAGGAAAGCGCTCGTTTCATGGTCAGTTATTCTATTTGTTGTTCTTATCCATTTTCATGATATTTTTTTCTTGGCGTGCTGCGTGCATAGATTGCTCCCCTAGATTATGATTTGCTAGTTATTTTGCAATTTTTGCTAACTATTTGTCTTCCATTATCTTTTGTGTACCAGAATCTAGCCCTACAAGGTCACTAGAGAAGTCAAGGTAAGTTTGCATGACTCCTCATATTTACCTGATATTGAATTTCTTTAGCTGATATCTTCAGGCTCTGCTCCCTTTGGGTACTTGGTTTATTGAGATCATGGCTTTCCAGGCATATGGTTGTATCTAGTCTTGCTTAGTCCTGCTTGTAAATGGGTGGAATCATCCGGTCAAATGCATCATCCCTAAAGCTGTTTGTAATCATGGAATAGTTGAGCTTTTGCTATGTTTTCTTCTTCTTTTTTTCGTCTTTTGAGACTGCTGCTTTCTTACGTGGAACTCTGTTGGTTGGTCTTATAGATTTTCTTGCAGAGGAATTAATTTTATATTCTCGTACAGTACCGTACCTATGGCACATCATAATCCCCTTTCAATTCCTATCAAGATCTCAATTTGTAGTGCCATTTGATTGACTTACTGTTGAAACTCGCAAGTCTATTTTTCAGAATAAAAACATGATATTGTAGGACAGCACTAAAGACAGGAACAACCCAAGTCATGGATTGGAATTTATCGAGTTTTTTTTCTTCTGATTGGAATGACCACTCTTTTTATGTATGACAGGAAGCACCGGAAAAGGCAGCAGTTTGAGGGCCAAAGTGATTTTTCTGGAAGTTTGAGAATCTCAGACGATCCTGAGGATCAAGTCCGAGATCGAATTACCTCTGATGCCAGACTGGTTATTCAGAAGCAGGTTAGAGAAAGTAGATCATCCTTTCTATTTCCAGTGAATTGCTGTTTCTCTGTTATTTTCTTGAAATCAAGTTGTTGTAGTTAACTCCTTATTCCTCGAAATCATATGCAGTTGAAAGATGTGCAGTCAGATATCAACATGCTGGATCACAGAAAATCTCAGTTGAGGGTTGGTTTTTTCCTCTTGTATTTTGTTCATTTTCCTGAGATGGGAAAATTGTTGCTAGCATGGTGGCTTTTTTAGTGTTTTTTCCTGCGCTTTTGTCGGTACAATAGGTGTTCATCTGTCAAGGGAATGATACATGTAATGTCTGGTTCGACGAACATTATCTGATTTGTTCTGTTAAAACAATTTTCAGTGCATGAGATGCTTTTCCGATGGTTAATTATCCTGCTCAGATGCTAGTCAATTCTGCTTCATTGAATACTCATGATGGTTTTCATGATCATTTAGCCTTTGTCCGATTTACCTCTTGGATTAATGTTTATTTTTTATTCACTATTCTACATTAGGTCTTAATCGAAGGGAAGGCCGATGAAGCTGTAAGTCTAACTTCTAGGATTCAGGAGCTAAATGCTCAATTGTCCAAAGAGACAGAGGATTGCAGAAGGTGATTGTGCACTTCGTACCACAATCTCTCTGCTGTTGCAGGATTCTTTCCTGTACCAACATTGCTCTTTACTTTTGTCATTCAGGATCCAGTCTAGAATCAAGAAGTTTGTTAAAGCACATAGAACATGCGCTCGTGTTGAACATGAGCTGAAAAGGCAAGTCTTGTTAGTGTTGAGTTTCGTGATTCCTACTGCAGGCTCATTTTCATCAGAAAGCATTTATTTTATTTCTTAGTTATTCTATTTATTGGTAAACTGCTTTTTTTTTTAATCTTTGTCCTTGTGGAAATCTGTAGATCACAAGTTCGACTGCAGAAGTTGGGAGAGCAGCTCATCTCTGGTAATGCTGCTACTGATGGCAATGAGGAGAACTCAGTCATGAATGCAGTGAATGATGGGCAGGGTTTCGGTTTCTATGCAATCAACCAACAGAACGGGAGTCCCCGTAGCACCTTTTTCGGTACAAAAATGTTGCGTGTTGAAGATACTACTGAAAGATTAAGTCAAGGTAACAATTGGTATAACCGCACCTTATTTTCCCTATTCTGGCAGACCTATACTTTTATATTTTTTACCGATGCTGTGTTTTCATCTCATCTTATCTCTAGCAATCAAGTGGAAACCGTTCCGTTTTTTATTTTGTCTGATGTCATTCTAACACCACATTTAGCTTTGGTTGTACTTCAGTTGTTCCAAAGCTGAACAATTCTGATAATGGTTTGTATCATCCTTGACTGCCCGTTTTGTGGGTTGCTTGGGTGAGTTAATCGATATGGCAGCAGGTGTTACCTGTATAGGCCTTTGGTTATTTTTAGTCTTTTATTATTATTTTCCTTCCTTTGTCACCCCCAATTCTGTAATTTGTCCTTTATTGGTAATAAAGTTCATAATTAATTCTGATAGTGGTTAACTGCAAATGTTGAGAAGCCAACGTAGGAGCAGTATGTCAGTCGCAGGAATTTTCATGTTCTGATATGTTCTTTATCTTCGGATATAAAGAACCTAAGTGAAGCATATGCATGCACATGTCTGTTAGCTGGTTGCTGCTCATGGTCTGGATGTTGTAACTATTAAGATGCTACCAACCCTGGCAATTTAATCGGTTCGTTGCTAAATATTTTCTAATCTATTTCATTCGACACCTAAGTTTTCCCTGACAAAAGATTTTGTACCTGCAGGGAGTACAAGGGCAGGCGACAAATATCGAGATGATTCTGTTAGATTGAGCAAGCTTTCCAGTGGAAATGTGCATGCTACCCAACCCATTACTGATGGGGATATTGAGGTGGAGAACCGCAGTGATAACCGTCAATTGCTTGAAAACGGAGGCAAGCAAAAAAGAGGAAAGATTACTTCTCAAAGCATCCCGCATGCTGATAAGGTCAGAGCTCTCCTTCATGTTTTCTTTGGAATATCATTCTTGCTCATTGATTCAGGTTTCCTTTTTAATCTCTTTATCAATGAGTTCATCACTGATTGGTCCTCTCTTTTTATATACCTTTGAGTGTCAGCTGGAGTAACAAATTGCAATGCATGAGTAGTGAAATTGTATGTTGCCAGGAAATTAAACATAAATTTAAATTCTGATCAGTTGAACAATGACCTAAAATAAACAGTTATTTATCCGAATAATCAGTGGTGTGCAAGAAGTCGCCTGATTCTGCTAGTGCTGGAAGTAAACTTCTGAAGTTTCTCAAGATGGGTTCTCAAGGGACTTTTGATCCTCTGCTATGTTTGCCATTTTCTCGTTAATAGAAATGCCTTTTTATGCTCATGTGGTAGAAATAACAGAATTAGGGTTATCTAATGAAGGGCTACCAACTGCAGGAAAGACTAACATCTGCATAAATGTGATCTGCAGCAACTGAAGGGGTCGGTATCTGGTACTTTGTTGCCACCTACCTGCATGGCTGCTCATGCAACAGATGAGTTGGTTGAAAATGAGGAGATCGTTGAGGTGGTCGACGCTTCTGCTGCCCCACCAAATGGGGGAGCAGCTCCACCACAGATCACGAGGTCACAAATGGTTCTCCCACCACCTCTTCCCGTCTCTAAAAATTCTTATTCACAGGTCAGTCTAGTTCTCTTTTGCGATTGATCAGCTAGCTCATTATCACTTCTTGCAATATCACGGATGCTCCACAACTCTGTTTTATATAGTTGTCGATTATCTGAGTGTGTTTCCACTTTGCAGTACAAGGGCGACGACGAGGACATATATGTCGAAGCGGTAGACGATATGGTGGATGTGGACATCGTTTGAAAGTGCCCAAGCCTCGATTTTTTGGTACAAGCTCCGTATGCCCCTGTGGGTGGACGCTCTCTCCATTTCTGCCATCACAAGGGAGCGCTTATTTTGATGTGGATGCTCTTGGTAGTTATCAATTTTAAAAGTTGTTTAGTAGTTAACCTTAGTGTTATTGAACCTTGATCCTGTGTTTATAAGTTATTTTCGGAAGTATGCTCGGTGTTTCCCCTTGATTCTTGTTCACTCGTAGGTCGATTCAGCCTAGATGGACGTGTAACCATAAAAAATTGAGAGTAACCATAAAGCAAACCGGGAAAAAGATCTGGAAAAATCTTGCAAAACAAGTCGACAAAAGTCTAAAATCTAAAATGTGAAACCCAAACAAAAAAATTTTGAATGTGAAACAAATTTGTGAAGTGAAACCCAAACAAAAAAATTGGATCCAAAACCGTTATTTGACAATCTAACTTGTTGAACCATGGTTATAGCATTAAAACGTGATCGTTTTTGTATCAATATTTAGAGAACTGGTTGAATCAGCCAATTCAAATCAAATTAACCAAATTTTCCAATTAAATTAAAGTAAGATTTGTTATAAAATTGGAAGGTTTTTAAATTTATTTGACTAGTACTAAATATAATTAGTAACATAATATTTTACGACTTGGTGTGGATCACACAAAAACAATTCAGTAGTCTACTGGCTGATCCAATCAAGTCTTCGGCAGACCGGAGCAATGGAGAAAACCTCCGAAATGCAACTACAGAATGCTTTTCAAGTCAGAATTCAGCGGAGACTCATAGACAACCTGACCAAGTTGCTGATATACAGCCATCGTATTGTCTTCGGAGCCTATGAACTTGAAGGGGCTGTGGTTTTTTCGGGTACCCATCACAATTGTTGCAAGCATTTTGCGCAACTGCACTCGAAGCCGTAGTCAGCAAGTAGTGCTTGCCTCTCTTCCAGTGGAAGCTCCTCATCAATGTATGAAATCGTAACCTGTAATAAACAATTAGCTCAGTTTGAACAATCAGGTTAACCTGACTTCATGTACAAGAAACATGAAAGATTATTTGATTATTGTAGAATGATAACCTCTTGTCCCTTCACAATGGGCTCGAGGGCAATGATAGTCGCTTGGCCGTCTCTGTCCTGAAGAGTAAAAAGATAATACATTGTTAATGCAGAGTCCGAACCCGCAAAAAAAAGTTTGTCAACAAGCAGATAGGTGAACCTCCATCGCAGATTACCTCCTCTCTTTTGAAGGCTTTTGCATTTGGAGAACATGAATGGTTCATGCAACTCTGGAGGGGATAGAATGCAGTACCTGTAGTCAGATAGACGAGAAGATAAACTCAATTAGAGGACCAACAATTTGGAACCATAATCCAAAATTTTACTGGAGCTGTTTATGGAAAGTTCTTCCTTTCAACCGAGATAGTACCTTCGCAACAAATTGAGTAGTCCTCTCCAAGAGCATCAAGAATCGGCTGTGTGAGTTTCTCTGCTTTTTCCTGTCCCACGTAAGGAGAGTGATGGAACTCGCAACTTTCTACTGTGTAACTCGAATGACAATAGGTACAACGTAACGTGTTTTCACCTTCTCATTTGGCGGGAGATCATCGATGTATAGAAAGTAATCCTCCACCGGAGATGCCACAACTAGATCGCTGACAATAATCAAAACTATATCTTTAATAAGCTTTCTAAGTGTCGAGTTGAAAGGCACAACAAGAAGTTGAGAACAATGGAACTTAAGATTCTTACAGGTTATTCAGCTCAAACATGCCGATAATATTGCCATATATTTCCAGTGAGAACACTGTGACACGTCAAGGACTTGTTTCAGAAGACAGGACATAAATATCTCAAGTACAACCAAAAATTTAATTGAAAAAGTAAATTTGGCAAAATGAGGTACCCGGCTCGCATTCCTCATCAAAGATGGCAGATTTTAGTAGTTGTAGGGACTGGAAAACACACGAAGACCATAAGCATTAGAAAGGCATACTTTAGACGAAAAGGGAGGGAATAGTAGCTTGGAAATTCTAGCATCAGAAGCAGAGAAAAAGTCCTCCAAGGCCTCAATAAAGCCAGTTTCAAAAAAACTGTGTTATTCTCTAAAATAAAAGGCTGTGTAGTGCAGAACTGCAGATAGCAGTAACTTTGCAGAAGAAGATAATAACAATTCCGCATTAACTTTGCAACTTGGCTCATGATAAGCCAACAGACAATATACCACTATCAGACAACTATCAATAGAGCTCTTCGCGAACTGCTAATCCACCCCCTCGCTGAATCTATCAGTCACAGCTTACCGTGAAGGCAAGGTCCCTCACATCTGTCCTAAATGCCACTTCATCCGAATTATCAATATCATCCGGTAATGAAATGCAGTCCCACCACCTGCACGACAAATCGAGTTCAACCTCTATTTGCTTATTTTCAACATATATGTTTGTTAATGGGGCCCTTGGAAACATCATCATAACCATGATTCTACTGGTTGAGTGTGCTAACAAATAAGCCATCACAAACATAGCAGCTAATTGAGACACCACAAGAAGTGTTTCACCTTTTCTTATGTCCAGTTGACATTGGCCTCCATGCCTCCAATAGTAAAGAGAAACTGTCTGCAGAAGAGAAATTGCTGTGTTCTTTAAGATATGAAGCTTTTAGCTTCCTATATCTCAAAACAGTAAATGCAAGTGTCTGCAAAAATTCAACTGGACTTGTGAATTTCAAAAAAAGTTCAGCCCGCTCATAACATGCTAAGGAAAAGGCGACCAAAGTAAACAAGAAAGTGAAAAATAATACCTTTGCAGCAAGCATGAAGATGTCGTTTGTGTCTGAGAATGAAGATTCGGTAATGTGGATAAGAAGCTGGAACAATGAGTTAAAAACAAATTCAGAAGATCATGGATCAAGCTCTGGCTCACCATTAGCATGTTGTATAAACTCCTTAAGAGCCTGTCTAGAAAGGGATCTCGAACTTTCCCCAGTACAAAGTAGCGAATGAGAAGCTTCCCAATCATCGTCTGCACATAATTTGCTACAATCATGTTGGCACCATTGTCAAAAGAAATTGCTTTGAGAGGACCCATAAGAAGAAAAGTAGAAAAACAGATTTATGCAGATATTCCAACAAGGGAGGGGCTAATCTAGATTACAGACTCACTTCTCTAGGTATCTAAAACTTTCTTCACCTGTCTTAGGCCCATGACTGAAATTAAAACTTATAAGAAAATCACTTGAAGGGAAAGAAACAACTATTATTGATTGCAACGAGAACTCTTGCAACTGATAGAGGCAATCAACACCATCAAGAATGCATTTATGGAATTTGGCAACCAGATGTAAAAGCAACACTTGCAGGAAATGTCCTGTTCTATAATGGACTACTGGACTCAGTATTTTTCCCATATCTCAAAATCATTAAATTTAAGATCTCTATAGCTTTCAAGGGGAAGGAAATAAATTGGAGTTAAGAAACTTAATGCACCATAATACCAGAATTGCACCAGCAGAATCGACAAGATTTCCTACCTGCAGTAATAAGCTTCTCCACACACGCCATGACAAGGAATTGCTGGAGGCAAGGGAAATTGGTTGGAGTGTGGCAACGCCAATTCTCCGTTCATTAACAATTGTGCAACCCCTTCGGGTAAATGTCGCTTACTTTTGGAACTGCTTGAAGTACGTGCTTCCACGAGGTTATCATCTTCTTCCTCGGACGACGCAATGTCGGAACATGATTTTCTTTTGTGCGACACCATCCCCTCGTGGCAGCCATTGGTTGCAGAGATGCCTAGACTCTGCAAGTACAGCCTCCTTCCAATCTGAAGTTCTATCGAACCAATGAATCGGAAACAAAAGCTACAGACCAAGCAGTCTATCTGCAAAAAAAAACACGGGTTATAACCGCACTTGAACACAATATCAAACAGGTTCCGGAAAATGGCCATTACTTATAAATCCCTGACCTTGTTCGAAGTATGCTGAGCACCCACAAGTATTTGATCCTTCAAAACAAGTTCCCCTTCCCGAAAGCCCCCCTCTGCATAGACACCTGAGGCACCCCATACCCGATCCAAAGTCCCCGAATGTTCGAAAAATGAGAGATTAATCAAGAATTCCTACACACCGGCTGCATTACACACTCTACAAACACTTCACAATTCACAAGTTTCTTTAAACCAACCAACTTTCCTACCTTTACCAAACTGCCCATCCTGTTTGATCTTGACACCAAAGCAGCCTCTTTTCGCTATAAGCTCCTCGAAGTAGCCCTGATGAAAGCATAAATAAAATAAATAAATTACCCAAAAAAAAGCGAGAAAAAGTTGCAAAAAAGGGGAGGAGTACCTCGAGTTGGGGAGGAGGAAGAGGTTGAAGAAGAGCTGAAACTTGGGAGGCGCACTTCTTGTCGATGGGGCAAACGGTATCCATTCTTGGCTTTCCAAGGTTCGGGAGGGAGGGAGGGAGGGGGTTGCGATTTGTGTTTGTAGGGTTTTTCGTTTTATTTACTTTTTTTTTTGTGGTAATTTTCGTTTTATTTACTTGAAAGGTATTGCGAATCGATATAAAATGCTTATTAGACCACCCGCAGCGGTAAAGTCCCGCGCCCCGGGCGTGCCACGTGGTGGCCCGGAATTGGGCGCGGGACTGTGGTCGGGGCGCTCTGGTGTCAATCGCCCGGAGTAATATAATATTATTTTTTTTATTTTTTTTAAAAGAATCGAAAAAAAATTAAAAACAAATCGGAAAATTAGAAAAAAAATTCTAAAAATTCCTTTTAATTTTTTTGACTTTTTTGTGCAATTAAATTTTTTTTATTTTTTTTGGTAATTTTATACAAATTTTTGAATCCAACTAATTAGACTTTAAAACCTTTAAACCCTAAACCCTTAAACCCCAACCCTTAAACCCTTGATAACCCTAAACCTTTGTTATCTAATTTGATATAAAGTTTGTATTTTAATATAATTTAATATAAATTATAGAATGTAGTATAATTTTATGTAAATTATAAACTCTAATCCTTACCCTAACCATAACCCTAACTCTAATCCTAACCCTAACCTTAAAGTTTTATGCACTTATATATTTAAACAACATATTATATTTAATTGAAAAATATATGTAATATATTTCGAATTTTATAAAATTTCTATTTCATAAATTTTCGCACTTCCAAATAAACACGAAAAAATACTCGAGTTTGATACAATTAACTGAATTTTAAAAAAGCTAAGCTGAGAAAAAAGCTGACGTGGCGCCCAGGGCGTGGCACTGTAGCAGGGGCACCACTGTGGGCTAAAAACTGAGAGCAGGGGCGCGGCTGACGTGGCGCCCAGGGCGTGCACTGTAGCGGGGGCACCAATGCGGATGGTCTTATATTTGAAGAAATAAAAATATAACATATAAATACAACGAATATTACACAATAACTAATTCGAACAAAGTAGAGAGGAGGTAACTACGGAGTCGAAAGCTGCGAATAGACATTATATTTATCTCTCATCAGATTAAAAACAAATAATTTTAGATATTTGGATATTTTAGATACTTTAGGGAGAGAGAGAGAGAGGCGATTCCAGTGCAGAATTTGAAACTAGCTAGTCATTTTTTCAATACAAGAATTCAAACCATATTGTTCGTGATTTGCTATCAAAACCATGATGTTGCAGTGTCTCAATGTCGGGTTAGTACAGTATGACTACGGTTTGACACCGTGTTTTTTGCAAACCGTGTCACAACATCTCTTCTACTACTCCTTGGTGTCAAACATAATGATGCATAGTAAATCATTAACTAATTAAAAAAATAAACTGACAAAGTAAAGAGTTTAAAAAATAAATAAAAGAAACGACATCGTTTTGCTCTAAACCAAACCTATTAAAAAAAACTAGGTGAAGCGATTTTGAAAGGTTATAATATTACGAAGTCGAATTTGCACCGTAAACTTGCAATTGCGATTTGAAAGAGTACTACCGAACCCAAAAGAAATGCGATTGTTATTTTTGCGATTTTGCGGTTCTTTACTGTTTAAATTTCACTCCTAGGTAGGTGGGGGCACAATGAACTTTTCACTATGTAAGATTTAGTTTTTTTTGGAAACTAATAGTTTTTTCTAGTATTTTTTTAATATAGGAGTAAAGTGTTCTTTATGTAATAACACAGTGTAAAAATGTCGTTAACCCCTAAATTTAAGAATTGGCTTACGTAACTTTTGGGCTCTCAAGAAAGCCAGAATTCATTTCAAAGCCCATATAGCTTTTAGATTGGTAGCATAATTCTTAAAAACGACCCGGAGGTGGATTCAGATTTGGGTCCGACCCTGGGTCGAGCGGTCTGATCGACTATTTGGTTGGTCAAACTGAATATTTGTTTCCTTCATATGTTAGTGTATTTTTCTATAATATATATAAATATATAGGTAAATAAGATATTTAGAGTAAAAAAAAACTAATATAAAAGCACAAATTTCCAGTCGAATCATCCATTTTTTTATTCAGCCAGTTTGACTAGAAATTGACTGGTCGAACCATATGATGTTTTTAACACAAAAATGACCCAAAATTAGGTCCAAAAAGCGGTCCGACCAGTCGAACTACCGGTCAAACCGCATTTTTTATAACTATGATTGGTAGTAGAGATGGCGATGGGTAGGGTCGGGTAGGGTATCGTTACGACCCTACCCATACCCTAGTTTAAGAAGTCGGACCCATACCCTACCCTAGACCCTTAAGATTTTTCATTACTAGATTCATACCCTTACCCTTAGGGTCCGTAGGATCTATAGGGTCTTACAGGGTCCGACCCTCGAATTAAATACAATATATTTTTTAGTATAAAATTTAACTAAATCATAATGAATATATTAAAATTTATTAAGAAATATCTTATAGATCACTAAAAATAATTAAAAAAAGTCAATTTCGTAGATTATATTTCAAAATATTTAAGAAATATATTATATTTTATAAATAAATAATAATAATAAGTCTAATTAGAGTTTAATTATTATTTAGTTAGGGTCTAGTTAGCGGTAAGGTCTAAATTAGGGTAAAAGGGTAAGGGTAGGGTAAAAATTCATAGATTCATACCCTACCATCGGCCCTACCTTTAAATATAGACTCATACCCATACCCTACCCTAGACCCAGTCAAAGTTAACAGACCCTCAACCCACGGGGTAAGAGTAGGGTCCGACCCGCAGGGTATGGACATTTCTGCCATCCCTAATTGGTAGTAGATGCGCTCGCGCGCACACACACATATATATAATTATAATAATAATAATAATAATAATAATAATAATAATAATAATAATAAT
>SOPF01027019.1:2367-38319 GCA_012979155.1 Hypericum perforatum | reverse complement strand
AATAATAATAATAATAATAATAATAATAATAATAATAATAATAATAAGAATAAGATCGGTTTTGGAGAAAAAGAGAGAAATATAAGATAGAGATAGAGGAGAAGAAGAAGAACAACTTGGCAGAAAGTGAAAGCGGAAAAGTAAAAAAAGAGAGAGACCAACCCCTCCTCCAAGCAGCAAAATCGCATCTCATCTCGCTGACGTCACTAACAAGCTTCGTCCAATTTTCCCCAAATCCCTCGGCTTTATAAACCCTAGAAAAGGGGGGGCTCCCGTGTAGACGATGACGGAGGAGACAACATCCAAGGAAGAGCTGCTCCAATTGATCAAGCGGTTGGGGGCGTACCTAACCGTCAAGATGACCAACCTCTTCTCCTTCTCCTTCTACAACCTGGTTCGGTTCCTTCTCATTTCCCCTCTCTCTAATTGCACTTCTCTTTTCGAATAATTCGTTTCGTATGAGCTCGATTCGTTTGTATCGTTTCGTTAGGGGATCATAGTCAAACTGACTTCTTTCATGTTGTGGTTTTTGATTTTCCGATTTTGACGTTTTCGGGTTTATTAATAATAATATGTATTTACTCATGGGGCGGTTATTTTGAATATCATTGTGAAGTGAAATGAAGTTGGAGTTTTCGTTGTAATTCGGACATTTGAGGATGTTTAAAACCTTGTGTGTCAGGACTCCCGGTCTGTTGGGGCTATTGCGGGGCTTGCGGTTGCGATTGTGTTTACTTGGCGGATGGTTCGGTCCCCATCAACGCCTCAAAGAAGACAACCTAAACGGCCAGCTCCTGGTACGAGTACCCAACCTAGTACTATGACGATACCTTCTCCGGAAGAATCCCGGGCGCAAAATGTTGTTGACGAGCTCTTTCAACCGGTAAAGGTATATTTTTTTCTGTCTCTTTCTATCACATTTTACAGAAATACGGTTGTCGTTGCTAAGGCCACTGTCCCTTTTTTTCTGCAGCTTACTTTGGGACAAATAGTCAGGCAGAAGTTGAGTGAAGGGCGAAAGGTTAGGAACCTCAAGGCTCGATCATGAGATTTTACATGCAGGAGTTTTTCTGAACAATGATTTTAATTTTCGTATGGGTAGATGTTTCACATGATTGTCTGGTTATATTCGAAGAGTTCTATGGACAATTTCGTGTTTTTGACTTTTTATGATTGTTCTTTTACAGGTCACATGTCGTTTGCTTGGAGTTATTCTAGAGGAAACTAGTCCGGAAGAGCTTCAGGTGAAAAGATGCTTTTTGCAGCAAATTCTATGCCTGAAATAGCAGTGTGCTAACTCCTTTTAACGTTAACTCTTCTTACCTCTCTTTTCAAGCAGAAGCAAGCGACAGTGAGACCCTCTGCACTGGAAGTGCTGTTGGAGATGACTAAATATTGTGATTTATATCTCATGGAGAGAGTTCTTGATGACGAGAGTGAAGTATGCCCAATATTTCTTCCTCTAGCAGTATTATACCTATATTATCATTGCTCATTGATTGGTAGACTTTCCTGATATTGAACTACAGGGTGGCATGCTTCAAAATGTGCCTTATGCTTCACACTTGCCTTTATGCTTATATATATGTAATTCGCACAGTACTGCTATGCATTACAAGAAACCTGATATTGTCAGTCAGTAGCATAAGATGTGCTCAATCAGAATGAAATTGCTTTGCTGAAGTCATTTTTTAATTTTATCACATCAGAGACTGCAGAACTGGTCCATAATGTGATAAGCTTGCTGTTTCAGCACATGTTAATGTTGTGCATTCGATGTTGTTGGATTGTCCTCAAACAGGCTTCAGCTGTTGTCAGGTTCAATTTGTCTTGTCTGGCTTGAGTTATGTGATTGGTTTTACGGTAACCTTGTAAACATGTTTTGACAACAAAGGACAATTTTAATCATTTTCTGCATGCGAGGATGACATTGGGTTTGCTGTAAGCGTGATAACATTATAATGATTGTATGAATATTTATAATTTTTCCAATTTTTTATTGTGAAATACTTCTTTCAATTAGTTTTTGTGAAACAGCCTCTCTGATCACCTTGTCCTTGCTTTGCAGCAAAAGGTTCTTACAGCTTTGGACAATGCTGGCATCTTCACTTCTGGTGGTCTAGTCAAAGATAAGGTAATACAAGCATTGTTAGTTTCGGCATTGTCTCGGTGTCAGAAAGTGATTCGTTTTAGTTTTTGCAACTTCTTTAACAAATCTAGTTTGTCAGTACCTCTCTTCAGATAGATTGGTGTTTACTTCAAACTGGATAACTTTTCTGTTTGGTAGTTCTAGGCATTGTCATGGTCTTGCTCCAGTGGAAATCAACTCAAGAACATTAGTGGGCTTAAAATTCAATTGTCTTTTTGCGGTTTTTCCTGCATCTCTTACGATAGCAGTAGGAAACCTGTCACATCCTTTTCATTGTTAGCTTCAACTTATGCACAAAGGTATCTCTGTTTAGTCTATAAACGGGAAGCTTAGATCATGCTTCATGCTGTGGCTTTCATTTTACTTGATTGTTCAATTATGCTCTGTTGCATTGGGATTACAGGTTGACTGGGGGGGGGGGGGGGGGGGGGGGGGGGGGTTTCCCTAAGATGATCCATCTTTATGTTGTCGGATAATTTGTTTTGTAATTTCAAGTATAGAGTTATACTGTTTCGAGGAGTAGGATTTCAAGTATAGAGTTATACTGTTTCGAGGAGTAGGATTACAACAGCCTTTGCTTTATGTGTTGTCACCGAGTCTTACAGTGGATGCATACAGAAGATGGGAGGTCCATTATTTGTTGACTTGTAATGCAATAGCCAATTAGCCATCTATGCTACTCTCTTTTTTCCCAAGTGTGTATATTGATGCATGTGATATGCGCTTTCAGGTTCTCTTTTGCAGCACCGAGAATGGACGGTCATCATTTGTCCGGCAACTTGAACCGGATTGGCATATCGACACCAACCCAGAAATTACCACCCAATTAGCTGTGTGTTCTCTAAACTTCTATGTCATAGTCCTCATTTAGCATTAGACTTCTAGTGGCATGCAGCTCCTCAATACTCATATTACCAACCTTCCATTTTCTGTTGCTACAGAGGTTTATAAAATACCAGCTTCACGTTGCCTCCGTCAGACCAGAACGCGCCGCAGCAAATGTATTCAGCTCGCCAACTCTAGAGCAGTTCTTCGGATGCGCTTGAACCGCTTCGATATGGGAAAGACGGAGATATAACCAAAGCTACAAACAAGCTCTCTCTTTTTTTCTTCCCCTCTTATTCCAGCTTCTTTACATGTTATGAGGAGTGTGTGTTCATTGTTTTTGCTGCTTCAATGCCGAAAATGTACGGACTCTTATCAGCTGATCCTTTTATTGAATGGCTGGAAGACCGACTTGTATCATGTATTAGTTTCGAAAGTGCAATGATCAACGATAAATTTGTTGTATTTTAGTGATTCTTTTGCAATTTACTGTCCATGGTTCTTTGTTGGGAAAAGCACACTTAAATACTATGTAGTTTCAGAGATAGGTTCAACCGTTCAAGGTTCAGTCTGACTTTTTGGGGGAATGGCATCGTTTTATCTTGGACTAGTATTAGCCGATGATTACGTGGCTATTATTTGTGTAAAAAAAAAAAACGTTATCCTCATCCTCTCTCTCTCTCTCTCTCTGGGTTCATCTTCACCACTCATCTCCTAAGCTTCCCATCTTCAACCATAGAAAACAGTGCAAACATCTAATATCAAGCTCTGAAAACCCAGAAAATTTGAGTAAATATTATTTATTATTTTCTAAAATTCTTTTACAATCAGTTCTATCATTCTCTCTTCTTCCATTTCATCTACTTCATCTTCAACCAAATTATCCAAATAAACAGAGTACCTAAAAACAAACATTAAAAAATCTAATTCCCACCAAATCGTGGATTAAAAAATATACTTAAGTACTTGTAGATTACTAATTATCACTTAAATATTCTGTAATTTTAAAATTACAAAATAGGTCCAACTTATTTGTAATTTTTATCACGGACAATTCCGAGATCCGGTCCGAATTTTTCTTTGCGCACGACGTTATTTATAACTAACATGGATTATTAGTGCTTAGACTAGTATTACCTGATGTGGCTCATGTGGTTATTGACTTAATAAGTTTGGTACTTAATTAATTAATAACCACGTAAAAATCGGATAATATTACTCTAAGCTGCATGATAATTCATGCCAAGTATTATACATGATCAAAATATATTTGATTTAATGGCACAAAATGCAGAAATAAATTGACGATGATCCAACGTTAAATCTTTCCCTCGCTTATGTAACTTTGGGTGCAAATGTACTTATATAAGCTGGAGGAGGCGTAGATTGATTAATTCATAATATAAGGTATATTCTTTTAAAAAATATTCAAATAGTAAACTGTCAAATAACAAAATTAATGTCAATGGATCGACATTTTTAGTAAATGTCTACAAGTCGATCGTAATGACAAAAGTAAACTCTTACCTCAATTAATTAAATTAGAGTGAGAGAGAAGTGGTCGAAGAAAACATGAAATGTGAGCAAGAGGAAACTAAATCTTCGGCTACAAAGTGGTCAACCTTGTGCCAATTAATTCGGTGAAGAAGTGAGCGTCTCTTCAACAGAGATTTCGGTGGCATCGTCGAGGGAATTGGGAGAGTGGTTTATTAGTGCTCTCTCCACCACCGTCTGATTTAGTGTCATCTCCTTCTCCAATAGCGAGCAGTAGCTCTCGAACACTCGGGAGCTGACCATTACTCCAAAGTCCAGCAGAAACAGAAGTTCCACTTCCAGCTTGTTCAATTCCTCGTTGCTCACTCCCCCTACCCGAGCAAAGAACGCGTTGTTGTAATGCCTGCAGTGCAGTATCACACAACATCACAAATATAAGTTGCAAGCCTCGATTTTCGAACACGATATGTACAGCAGGTTGATCTCGTGTCTATTATTGTCGTAAACGACTCTATTTCATCGCATGTTAGCGGAGTAAAAATCCGTGCAAACAATATTGTCAAGATTATCACGTTGACAATTGTAGAAAAAGAAATAGCCGAATGGTATACAGCCTAACTAACGACACAATGCGTTGTCAAATTCAATAATTAATTCATTCGTTGTCCTAAGATTTTGGGTTTGATACGAAAACTAAACCGTAGTCATCAAAGTTGAGTAGAGGACACTTACACATCATCCAGCATCTTGGAGGCGATCATGACGCTGGTAACGAGCAGCCGATGGACATTAAGGGACAAGACGAGGGAGTCCGGATGGCGGTGAAGCAGCCTGTCTATGTACACGTAACCCACGACGAAGCACGAGGGGCTGCAACTGGTGTACTTGTACAGCCTCTCCAGGTACTTTGGGATGCTTATATTCGGAGCCCTGACCCCGTGGAACGCGCTCAGGCTCTGGCCCACCCTCGGCTGGTAGCCGTGGTTCAGGCCGTCGAGGAGGCGCTCGTTCCGGGCAACCAGCTTCTCCAGGACAAATGACAGGATGGTTATGACCCTAGGGGTGGGTGGCTCGGGTTCCCGGCCTGTGGTGAGCTCGCCGGTGGCCAACATTTAGGCCATGTTGCATGATGACCCTGTCGTGTATTAATAGGAATTGGGGTAGACAAAGTATGGGTGGCTGGCGGTCACCACCACGCTATCTCATCTCCTGTTTTTTTTTTATACTATCCGATATTCAGATACCTGCTATATACCGATTAATATAATGTCTAGTCGGATACAATCTTTAAAAAATGCTATTTTTTTAATATTTAAATTCAAGATATTTTGATTGAACTAGAACAAATATTTTATTATTTTATCTCATACCATATCAGAAATAAATGGGTGTGGATTTTTTGACTTGTGTGTACAACTTGGACCTGTTTGTTCCATTTCATTACAGTGTGGAAATGGGGCTGTCTGATGTTGACCTCTCGGAAGAGGGTTGCTTTTAAATGTGTTATGCGGATAAGGGGAAGTAGTTTAACGGTATGTCTGAATACGGTTACGAAACTACCAATTAAATTTATGTGGGTTTCACTTTATCAAACTATACTTTCTATTATGAATCCATACACTTGTGTCCAAATAGCATGTGATCGAAACCTTAAAACTATACTTTCTATGATTTAAAAATCTGAAGTATTAATTTTAATTTATCAAAATCTAAAAGTTACTTTTATTTGAAATCTTATTTTTACAATCTAGATTCACATATTTTTCTAAAATTAAAGTTATAAAATACAGAAAATGTAGCCTTTAATCGGTTAATTAAGGGATAGAATTCATCTTTCTTTCCTACAACCTTCAAAGAGAAGCAGATATAAGCACATCTCGGCTACTTCAAAAGATGCAGTTTCAGATTACTTTCCTTTCAGCAACTCTTCTAATGGATACTGTCAAGTGTCAACATATAAGTCCTCTTTGCTATCTTCCTATATTCCTCGTATGAACGGCAAAATTTTTGCAATCAGATCAATCGAGTTTAGCATGTCGGCGAATCGTTTTTTTTTTCCCGCAAATAATACCTCTAGAAACCTCAAATACGGTACTACCATCATGTCAATTGATTGGCATCTATACACTGTGATTACTGGGGGCAAGTAATTTGTCTTCCTCACCAGACATCTCGCTCATCTGCACATTTGATTTGGAGTTGATTTTGAACCATTCGTTCTCTACGCGGAAGAAGACCCACTGGAAGCGTCGGAATATCTCCAAGGCACTGATTGCGAATACGGTCAGGTAATTGTGGCGAAGATGGGCGGAAAGCTTGTATGTCCACGTGCACCGCAAGATCAAGTTGCTTCCTATAACCCATACATATACCTGCAGTTCGAACAGGAATAGTTTTGACAAACCGAAAATGCCCATGTAGGGGAGTGAAATGGCCATCACAAAGACGATATAGTGAACTTCCAAAAGAAGGGAACTCGAAAACTTACCCATTTCCGCCCACATATTAAGAACGAGACGAGGCTTGGCTTGTTGAACTTGAAAATTCTGGTGAATACGCTGCAAAGAGAAAGGAATTTGATTGCGGGACCAATTTAACCATCAAGAAACATTCTCCAGTACAAGAGATAATGAATTACATTACATGTCGTCCCAGATAACAATCAGAAACGACTTAAGAAATGAATTGCCATGTCTTTCTCAGGTGTCACCAAAACTGCCATGTTATAAGCAAAGTGTACATCTTCAACATTATGCTCCGCCCTCTACTTACAATTGCACATGGCAAAGCATGACAAAGAAGACAGCATTCTCACGTAAACAACTAACATACCTTAAGTCCCAATCTCGGGTCACATCCCAGTAGAAGGAATACGATGAGTTCACAACACTGGACATCAGCCACAGAGGTCGATAGAAGCTGGTCCACTTATCAGGGTACACGTGGTATTTTAGGGCAGAAAGAAAAATCACTGGCACTGCAGTCGAATACTTCAAAGCTGGAACCACATGAAAATAAACATATAAGAGGCATCTCATCAAGCAACAGTAGCTTTGAATGGTCTCCGTCCCATGAACTTTACCACGTGAAGCAATCAACTGCATTGTTGCTTTTTTTAGCACAAATTGCAAAGGGCCAGCAAATGAAGTAAACAGAATATGAAGATTTCCTACAGCACGTACCATTGAAGAGAGACGTTTTCTCTCTCGTATCTTTATATTGTCGAAGACATTGGAATAAACGAAAAGCATAAGGCAAGACAAGAACAACCGGAATCGCGATGGAGTGGCTCCCACATATAGAATCAGCCTCAAACCAAGCAATAGTAGCAACCTGAAAAAGATAAAACAAAAATACAAGGAATAGGCTTTTAGTGTTGAATCAGTTTAAAAACATAATGAACTTGCAGCCAAACGATCAAGTAAATATCCAACTTCCAAGTCTATCAGACATGGATGTAAGGCCAGAATTGTTGCTTATGGACTGAGTCTACAACAGGTGAGTGGACACAGCAGTTTAAGCATCTGAAGAAGGGGACAATGCAACTGTGGCTGGATGTTAGTTAACTATTGTTTTGTGGCTATTCAGCTCAATGAGAATTGAGAGTGCAAAACCATCATCAATTCGACTCCCTGTAGAGAATAGAATCAACTAAAACCTAACCTGTCGATTAACCATTCGACATCCTGATCGCTCCAAATCTGAAAGAACCTGTATGAAATTGAAATATATGAGAACTGATGATCAATTTCTAAGATAACATACTTCAACAAATAGCAGGGAAAATATACCAGTCCAACGAAGTAATATGATATTAAGCAGCGAAATAATGTTTTGCGACACTTGAGGAAGAAAAGTGGGACCATGATAGAGATATTATTCAACAATTATGCACATCTTTTTGGGATGCATGACAAAAGACAAAAAATTATCAATTGCTGAAGTTATTTAAAGGATCAATTCAACAGTACCAACCACTTACAAAAATCATAACTTGACAAAGAACAGACATTTGCAAAATGCAGGAAATTACCTTGGCCATAGATGTCAAAATATCAGCCAAGAAGAAGTCGGGGAATGAAATAGCCTGCATAGTTTGCCAAAAATTATTAACTGTATATCCCCAGATATAGAGTTTAGAAAGCACAAAAGCTGGCCAAAAAACTTCGAAAATAATTATGGACTATAAAAACCATTCCTAAACATTATGTTCCTTATTGATAATTCTAGCCTGAGGGCTCATCTGCTTTTTGAATCGAGACAATATATACTGATACAACACACCACCAGAGCACTACCAAAATGTAGCCCAAATCCAGCTTAGGGCAAAGAGAAATTATTACTTATTCAGGTGAAATTGTATCCGTTCAAAGGCACAAGAGAATCACCATTATAAAACCCTTACTTCCATGAAAATGAATACAAACGATCTGATGGGATTGCAATAGACGGAAGAATACAAAACTTTTCTTTTTGTCCACTTTTTAAAGGCACTTGGCATGCCAATGATCAACTCATCCCTTCCTCACAATGATTAAACCTTTCAGTGACCACAAAGTGACATCAACAAATGGAAGGAGATCCTGACTGAAGGAATATTTTGGAAACACGAAAGATCCTTCAAAAAAAATAAATTTAACATGCAGTTTGCCACATCTCACGACGTCCAAGTTTCCTTCAGCAAAAAGTACATAATGAAAATATCAAAAAAGAAAATGAAACACTCTGCAACTTGCCTGTAGGGGCAAAATTATCCGCCAAAGAGTCCTTAGAAAGTAGTATCGGGTCGACAAGTAGAATATATCAAAGGGGAATATCAAAATCATTGCAACAGCACAGTATAGGAGCACCTGTAACAAACAAAACACAAAACTTAGAACAATATAAAACAAGTTGGTATTCTAAATTCTTTGGTCTGGAAGAAACCAGGCTACGCTCACAAACAATAGCTATAAAAATCTACTTCGTTTTTAAAATATGGCAAAAAACGCAACACAAAATAGAATAGCCAAGATGATAATGTAAAATAGCTACTCTATAAGATCATCTATTACACTGGTTGTGATGCAGCCAACGATACTTCTCCAAGTGAATAGAAGCACAGATATGCTGTCATGCTGGTAGGAACAAGGATGGTCATCCATGTAGCAATCTGCAAATGCCAATTTGATGGTGCCCCATTAGGAAATGATACATCAAGATAAATCCAGCATTTCTCAGGATATAAGGAACATGACACACAACTAAACTATCATGGTCCGCAGAATTTAGAGAATTCTGCTGAAGTGGCTTAAAGATACCATTTAATACTTCCCAAACGCTTAACTGTTTGAGCCTTGAGGAACCAATTATGGTTCCAAATGAAACTACAGACAGAGCACCACAATGAATAAGTTAATAAGATTCAGATACCGAATCATGTCATACAACTAAAAACAGAATTGGCATCAGGTAGCATCAGAACATGAGAAGCAAATGCAGAATGGTTAAGATGCAGACCTTCCATGTCTCTCGATAAGTCAAATGGTTTTGGTCCAAATCAAAAATCTTAGCATAACTGACAGGAGACTGCTCAAAAACCCAGAGATTAATTCCCCAAAACCAAACCATCATGGTCTGCAGCACCAGGAAACAAATAAAAAAGTTAATATTTGTATGAGAAATAAAGAGCAAGATGGCATAAATGATTTAGTTGAGACTGTAGACCAACCACAAGAAGGAGAGGATTGTAATACAAAAAAGCCTCGTATAGGAAGAGATCCCGCAGATCTGCACTCATCCTCATGACAGAATCCCAACCTATCTGCAATTTGGCATACAACCACTAAGAACATGTACCAAAAACTCATAAAACACCTAAAATACTCTACAATTTGGACAAAATGACCAAACAATCAAATGTAAAACACAGACTAACCTTACAGCAAATGAAGCCCCACAGGAAGAACAAGAATACCTACAGAGATTAGCCTCATTTAGCACCAGCAATAGCACGAAGGGAGAGCTAACAACATGAGCAAATTACAGATTTGCCACAATGCATTGCAACATACAACTAGTAAAAGTTTCCACATCCATGTCTTAACAACAGAACTTCCAACATCATCCATGAACCTTCATCGAGTCCTACAAATCAATCATACGAAACACGAACTGTGCGCCTTAAAAATAACCACAATGCAAGACCTTAAATCTCCACAGCAACACGGGAGACGGCATAATGGCCGCAGCAGCAGCGGCGGTGCTCATCTGTAAAACTCCTCCTCCTCCACCACTCTTCATCTCGTTAGAGCCTAACAAAATCTCCTCACCACCACCATTCACCGGCTCGCCACCTGTCCACGCCCAATCACCGGATCGCCACGTATTACAATTCACCAAACTAAATTAATATAAATAAAAGGGAAAACCCCGAAAAAATAAAAAAATAAAAAAAAAAGAAACCGAAAATCTAAAAGTTCTCCTAACCAAGATCAAGGAAAACAGGTCGGCTACCGGACTTCCTCAGGTGAGGGCTGTTGTTGCTCGGAGATATCACTTGGCTTCCGAACATCACAGATCCCCTTCGTTTCGGGAATCCGACAAAAACAAATAACTGTAATAATTCTCCTGTAAAAAATAAAATAAAAAAAAGAAACCCTAGGTTTCGAGCGGTTTTTTTTTTTTTTACGAAGCGGGAAGCCAAATGTAGGTGACGGGGAGAAGGGGAACCTGATTTAATTCATCAAGGTGGTGGGGCCCACTCGGGAGCGGATCGCCGGATCCGGTAGGGCAAATGGGGGAGTTTTTTGGATCTCGCCAAGAGGAAGGCTTCGTACTTACGACTGAGCGGAGCCTTGGGGGGAGAAAAAGCTCTGTGAGAAGAGGATTTGGAGGTACGCTACGTCGAATTAAATTAATTTGTTTATTATTCTATTTCTAAGTTCTAACGAAATGGAATTTGTTTGTTGAATACTTTTTTTTTTGTTGGGAGCGGGATTTTCCGGAAACGGAATTCGCGCAGTTATTTATTTATTTTTATTTGTATTCGGACTTATGGAACAAAGAAACGTTATAAATTAATTATTATAATGTTTTGGTTTGATCTAATTGAGAGTATTGAGTGCTGACAACGTTATTCTTATATCCACATTCCTTATTTATTTTTCAACCAAGAATCATGCAATACAATGTTGTACTTGTAAAAAATTGCTATGTTGTTAAAAACTAATGTGTCATCTTTATATGTTTTCTGGATAGTGTTACTGATGATTTAGCTGTGCTGAATCTACGACACTACGACCAATCTAGTTGTTGACATTTTATGTTGTTTAATATTTTAGAAGCATATATCAAGATGTCGTTATGTTTTGATAAATAAACAATTCCATTAATAAAATTGTAAGATATATGAAATAATTGATTTGATATCATGTGAATTATTTGAAAAAAATTCAAAAAATCACATCGACAAAGATTTTAGAAAAGACACATAAAACTGATGGTCGTTCTATTCCCAGTTTTGGTTCGTTTTCCCCATGAAATTCAGTGCAATAGGTAAATTATATTTGTCTCTCTAGTTTGGTGTATTTAACATTGGCTTTCCTGTAATTTGCAAATCGATTAAAAACCTATATGATTCAACCGCTCATGCAAGAATCATAATATTTCTCCGGCGAGGGACCACGAGAAGTGACAAAAATATCTTTATACTAAAAACAAAAAATCCTCTTCCTCCTTCTCAACCTGCTCCTTCGCCATCACCTCGTCATGTCCCACCTCCTTATTGAAGGATTGAATCTCGCCATCACCTCGTCATGTCCCACCTCCTTATTGAAGGATTGAATCCTTCTCGGAGCACATAACAAAAACGAGCTAGGAGTCCATCAACGCGACATAAATCTCATGCACTACACCAATTGTAGTTGTAGCAAGAGCGGTAAAATACATATTACTATGTTACGAACAAAGTGAGAGAGAGAGAGGTCTAACAAACCTGCTTTGATTAGGGCATTAAGAAGCCCCGAGACTAATCGAGCTGACAACTCTGGACTTCCAACAGCTTTATCTTTCTCCACCAACTCCAGTATCGAGGCAAATCTGGACGATAGAATCAATAATCCATCACACGGAGAGGCAAAAGAAGATATGATTTTGTAATTCTAGGCGAATCTGGATGGCAGAATCGTAAATTCAGAGGAGGTTTACCTGTTAGAGCTGGCGGCGGTCGGTGAGTTGGACGATGCGGGAGGTTAGTCTTTAGAGATTGGGAGGATGGGGAGAAGTGGAAACTGCCATTTTGTTGATTAAATAGCATCGTCGGGACGAGATTGAGGAGGAGAACAGGACAGTGAGGAAGGGGAAGGGTTTAGATGTTGACGACGCCATGGAGGAGGACGTGGACTCGACGAGCTAGGGTGGGGCGGTGGAGCCATCAGCCATTCCTAGCGGGAGAGGATAACATTGGGGACCTTGGGGTAATAAAAAACGGAATCCCCTGGTGGGTTTGGGAGGAAGATAATTAGCAGTACGCGGATTGAGGAGTGGTTTACGTTAGGACCATACTGGGTAGCTAGCAGCTCCTCGTGTGGAGTTGAACGAGACGGGAGTCCGGTAGTTCATGTTCGGGGACAACAAGGAGGAAAGGAGGAGGAGAAAGAACTCGTTCGAGATGGGATTCAGAAGGAGGGGGGGAAAGGAGGAGAAGGAAAGGAAGAGGAAGGAGAAAGAAGAAATTTTTTGTTTTTTAATATAAGGGTATTTTTGTCATTTCCCGTGGTCCCTCGTCGGAGAAATACTCCGATTCCGGCGTGAGGGGCTGAATCGTATAAATTTTCCAAACTGAGAAGGTTTTTTAATCGATTTGCAAATTACAGGGTGTCAGAGTTAAATGCACCAAACTAGAGAGGTCTAAATGTAATTTAGACATTGCAATTGTAGCAACTTTTTAAATGAAGGCATCTCGTAATTTCTGTTCGATACATGTTTAAAACCTATGAATAAGAAAATGTCCTCTATTAAAAATAAACCATATTTAGAGGAAATAAGTTATTAACTCTATTAGAAACTAAGAAGTTTTTTTTGTAAAATAGATGTGATATTAATATACATGTATGGATTAATGCCAGCGAAAATGCCGACAGTCTTAGAAGAGAGATTCTGGACTCTGGTAGGGTAAGACTTTTATTTTGGAGAGAATATCAAACAGGAAATCTTTTGCAGCAAGTTGAGATTGAAGATCTTACATCCAACGTGAGAGGAGTTTTTTATAAATAGATTATTTTTTTCTATATATTCCTAATAATTATATCAAGTAGTACTAATAGAAAAAACGTTTAATCTCCTAATTTTTTAAACCTCCATGCAGAAAAGTATGTTTTTATGGCCAAAATTTGCAATCAAATTTTACCAAGGAAATTATTCATGGATGTGAAGTAAGATAAATATATAAGAAATTTTCAGTTGTATTCATCGGCTTTAAATATGACCAAATTTCTCGTGACCCATATTTCTCAAAAAATGCCTCCAAATAATACAAATGGTATCTTCTTGATTATGCCACCATGAACTAAACCCATCTATTGAACAAGACAAGACAAAAAGTGGGGCCCTCCACGCCACCAGACACAAATGTGTCGCAAAGTAGTTCCAAATCATTCTTAAGACCATCCGCATTGGTGCCCCCGCTACAGTGCGCGCCCTGGGTGCCATGTCAGCCGCGCCCCTGCTCTCAGTTTTCAGCCCACATTGGTGCCCTTGCTACAGTGCCACGCCCTGGGCGCCACGTCAGCTTTTTTCTCAGCTCAGCTTTTTTAAAATTCAGCTAGCTGTATCATAATCGAATATTTTTTCCGCGTAACTTTAAAAATGGTAAATTTAATTTCGAAGTGCCACATTTTGCGAAATAGAAATTTTATAAAATTCGAAATATATTACATGCGAACTTTGAAACAATTACATAAATTTAAAAACTGAAATTGATTAATCCTTATTATACAATTGTGAAAGCAAAAAATTCTTATTTGCTTCCTCGTCTGGGGATAGTTCTTTTTCTCGAGCAATCAACGCCTGGAGAACGGCCGTATTTGCTTGGTGAATTTTGGCCTTAGCATTTGAAATCTTGGCATTAATGCTTGTAATCTTGGCATTAGCGCTAATCGTCTTGGCTTTATTAGTTGGACTAAATTGCCTAAAATCGGTCCGATCAAAATTCTCATTTTCTTCATTGAGATCCATATCTAATTAAAATATTAATTAGATATTCCCAATCTAATTAAGAAAAGAGAGGAGAGAAGATATTTTGGTGTGAAAAAGTATGAAGAAGGTTGTATCTATTTATAGAATTTTCAAATGAATTTGGACCACACAATTTTTACATCAAATTTGGACCACACACATTTTTTTTCATCCGAAAAGTCTCGTTATTTGGATTCAAAAAATTGTATAAAATTACCAAAAAACAATAAAAAATATTTAATTGCACAAAAAAGTAAAAAACAGTAAAAAAAATTTTTAGAATTTTTTTCCTAATTTTTCCGATTTTTTTTGATTTTTTTTAAAAATAAAAAAATAATATTATATTACCCCGGGCGACGTGGCCCAATCAGAAGGGGCCACGTCGCCCGGGGCGAGGCGCGCCCCGACTGACACCAGGGGCGCCGCGAGAAAAACCTCGCGCCCAATCCTGGGCCGCCACGTGGCGTGCCCGGGGCGCGTGACCATCCCGATGCGGGTGGTCTAAGAAGCTACAATAAAGAAATAAGTGCTCGAATTGAGGAAACAATTTGAAGAACACGCCTCACACTTTGTACTTATTCCGTATCATGCCCACTTGCCAGAATACATGTTTGAAGAAATCGATTTGATATTCAATTTTATTTTTATTTTTTCGATGAATTTTTGTGTGTGATTTGGATTCCGATTTGTTTAATCACTATTCACAAATTGTTTATTAAGTTAATGAATATGGCAAAATAATCAGGAACTTTGGTTGTTCACGTATCTTTATCGTGAGTGGCACAAAGAAGGCTTGTATACTTATGTTTGTTTCTAGGAATTGTCCGGCTCTTTAAAAGATTGATCCACAATAACACCCAACAATTTTTTTCAATTACACCAAATTGTCAGAATTGCGACCATAACATAATTGACGGAGATCTAATATTTTACAGTATCCAATTGTGTGGAACTATAAGAAATCTGGGCAATTTTCATTACTAATTGATCTGTGGTAAAAATAATGGATTAAATTTAGAAACGGAGGTATATTACTTTATTAGTTGTGGTAATAGTAGTTAGAGGCCACTAGCAGGGACGGCCTTTTGTGTGCATCGATGGGCTTTTTACACACCAGGCCCAAAGTTAGGGTCATATTGAAACGTTTGAGTATATTATCAGAGGTGAAACATAAATGTTATTTGAATAATAAATTATACGACATCTATAATAATTAATATAATATTATCTGAATTATTTTTATAAAATTATACGATAAATTGAAATAAGATCGATTCCAAATATGGCACCTTATTATGTTATAAAAATTGATTCACGTCAAAATAGTTTCCAAACAATATTTTCTTAGATTTGCGAATAGCAAATTTTCATCTTCTTAAAATCAACATTAATATAATTTAAATCAAAGGAGTCGGTCCTATCACAATGAATGACAATTACATTCCGTTCTTTTTATGAATTGTGAATAGCAAGTTACCATTTTGATATGGGAATGCACAGCAATCTAATTTTATTATTATCTATTTGTTAAAATTATATTGAGTGACAAATTTATTGCAGATTCGACTTGAGACTCGAATACATTCGGAATATGCTAGAACACTGTGAAAAATGAATAGTAGGAAAAACTAACCTCCTTTTATTATGGGCAACGAGAGATTTTTTTTTTTTTTTTTGGTCAAGGGCAACGAGAGATTCGTGGAAAGGATGCTGATACTCTCCAAAAAAAAAAAAATAAAAGGGTGTTAAAATCAGATTGAAATGGGAAAACAGACGTGGAAAATATACTAAAAGTAAAGATTTGGAATGATTTGGCATGTTATCAAAAACTGTTGGGATCCCTCCTTAATTGGAGAGTTTTGGAAAATTCTAAATATTTATAGAGGAATTTATAATTTTCTAGAACAATTTAGAGAATTCTAGAGAGGTGTGGAATTCTCTGGAATCTTGTAGAAGAGTGTGAAATCCTCTAGAACACTTGAAGATGTGTAGAACCTTCCAGAACCTTATGGAAGAGTGTGGAAGGTAATTGAAGGGAGTAGAAGAGTGTGGAGATTCCTAGAGTGTATGGAGCATTCTAGAGTGGAAGAATGTAGAGATTTCTAGAGTGTGTGGAGCATTCTAGAGAATCAATCTCCACCGTTGGATAGAATTAATCTCAACCGTTCATTGAGGAGGTGGAGTAGTATAAATAGGGGTAGGAGGCTTCATCCCTATTTGATCCAAGATGAAAGGTGGACCTCTTAGAGTGAGAGAAGTCGAGAGTCTCTTCGAGTGAGAAGAGATCCCCAAGCTTGAGTGAGTCACCATAGGGTGAGATGAGAGATAGCTTGGGAAGTTGTTGTCCCCAAGTGTGAGAGTCACCATAGGGTGAGATGAGAGATAGCTTGGGAGATTGTTGTTCCCAAGCGTGAGTGAGTCACCATAGGGTGAGATGAGAGATAGTTTGGGAAGTTGTTGTCCCCAAGCGTGAATGAGTTACCATAGGGTGAGATGAGAGATAGCTTGGGAAGTTGTTGTCCCCAAGCGTGAGTAAACCATCGTAGAGTTAGTCAATTTTGTAAGTACATCCTTGTAGCTCTACTATTCTTCTTATATAGTGAAAGAATCTCCTTATTGGAGAATTATAGTCGTGTGCTCCCATTATTACATTTGAAGTCCAAGTGCCTATCTTAACTTCACGAGTCGGGAAAGAGCGAGTTTTCCCAACAGTAGTATCAGAGTCGTGGTTCATCCGGAGTTACAGTCGAGGTTCATCTGGAGTCGACATTAGCTCGTGAAGTTTAAGATGGAGGATGTTACTCATGATAGAGTATGTTATATTCACGGATGAGGGGGAGCCTCAAAGGTATAAAGAAGAGTAGAGAAGAGCCATACAAGGATATACTTTTAGAAGAACGGGCTAGGTTGACTAACACTCTAGGTAAGAAGGCAAAGAGGAAGGCTCGAGAAAAGCAGCTCAAGGATGCGAGGAGGCGAGAAGGCTTGCTTCGTTGCAGAAGGGAAGAAGAGCCTTTAAGTTTGAAGCTTGATGTCAAGGAGCCGATCTGCGATTACACTCTAATTAACTCAGGAGGGAGAGATTTGTTGGGATCCCTCCTTAATTGGAGAGTTTTGGAAAATTCTAAATATTCATATAGGAGTTTAGAATTTTCTAGAATAATTCGGAGAATTCTAGAGAGGTGTAGAACTCTCTAGAATCTTGTAGAAGAGTGTGAAATCCTCCAGAATACTTGGAGATGTGTAGAATCTTTCGGGACCTTATGGAAGAGTGTGGAAGGTAATTAAAAGGGAGTGGAAGAGTGTGGAGATTCCTAGAGTGTATGGAGCATTCTAGAGTGAAAAAGTGTATAGATTTCTAGAGTGTGTGGAGCATTCTAGAGAATCAATCTCCACCATTGGATAGAATTAATCTCCACTGTTCATTGAGGAGGTAGAGTAATATAAATAGGGGTAGGAGGCTTCATCCCTATTTGATCCAAGATGAAAGGTGGATCCACTTCTTAAAGTGAGAGAGGTCGAGAGTCTTTTTGAGTGAGAAGAGATCCCCAAGCTTGAGTGAGTCACCATAGGGTGAGATGAGAGATAGCTTGGAAAGTTGTTGTCCTCAAGTGTGAGTGAGTCACTATAGGGTGAGATGAGAGATAGCTTGGGAAGTCGTTGTCTCCAAGCGTGAGTGAGTCACCATAGGGTGAGATGAGAGATAGCTTGGGAAGTTGTTGTCCCCAAGCGTGAGTGAGTTACCATAGGGTGAGATGAGAGATAGCTTGGGAAGTCGTTGTCTCCAAGCGTGAGTGATCCATCGTAGAGTTAGTCAATTTTGTAAGTACATCCTTGTAGCTCTACTATTCTTCTTATATAGTGAAAGAATCTCTTTATTGGAGAATTATAGTCGTGTGCTCCCATTATTACATTTGAAGTCCAAGTAACTATCTTAACTTTACGAGTCGTGAAAGAGCGAGTTTTCCCAACAAAAACTAAACTTCCTCTGTACATGATATAAGTCATCCCAACACAAATTAAAACTAATTTGTTCTCAAGTAAACAATAAATAAAATTGGAAAGCAAAAGTTTTGTCGCATAAAACAGAAAATAAAACAATCACTACTAAAGATCTCATATTTTGAAACAAAACTAACCTCCTATTACTATGGGGAATGTGAGATTCGTGCAAAGTATGTTGATACTCTGGAAACAAAAGTTGTGTTAAAAACTTAAACTCAGATTAAAATGGGAAAAACTTACGTGAAATTTTTTTTTACTAAAAAGACAGATTTGGAAATAAAAATCATGGTTGCCACGTCAGCCTCACTCACACCACTAACTTTCGATATCCTCAGCTCCGGACATATTGCAAGGAAGTTAAATTAGCTAATTAGGAGCCTCAAGTAAGAGCTCAAACACGGAACACACCCCCGTATCCCGGGATGGACACGTGGCGATCACCCAGACACCGACTGGCTCACGAAACCAGCCTCGATGTTTTGCATTATTTACAAGGTAAGCCATCCACCGTGGCCAGCGTGTCCGGGAAATGTGGCTGTCCACGCCAAAATCTAAGCCAACTGCTTGACGCAGCATGTCCACGTCAGCCGGAGTATCATATTCGAAGCCCAGGTTTAGCCACGTGTCGACAGCCCAGTAATCCTCGGACAAAACGTGCGTAAAATGGCAGTGGCATCTTGCTTGCCTTTAGCGTCCTTAGCATAAAACGAAGAAGAGCAAATAAAACTTTACTTGCTTCAACTAGATAGGAAAAAAAAAAGTGAAAGAAAAACAAGAGAAAAGACATCAAGTTTTTGTTTCTTTTAAATTGAAAGGTTTTAGCTTCCATTAATGGGTTTCTTTGGATCTTGACATTGGCTAATTGGGATATCCATCGTTATTTGGTGAGTGTACTTCCCTTTCCTTCATTTTAATAAATAAATTTCATCTAGATTATTACGTGATGAAGAAGTTTGTATGATATTTGAAAACATTGGAATTATATGATTTCTTTGCTTTCTGACCAATATCAGTAGATGTTTCGAGGGGGAAGCAGGGGTCGGTTATGGAGCCTATGTGTGAATTCTGTGGGATGGTGAGGGCGGTAGTTTATTGCAAGTCTGATTCCGCAAGGCTGTGCTTGAATTGCGATGGATGCGTGCATTCTGCGAACCCTTTGGCTCGCAGGCATTCGCGTTCTCTCCTTTGCGACAAGTGCAACTCGCAGCCTGCAGTAGTCCGCTGCCTGGACGAGAAGTTGTCGGCTTGTCAAAACTGCGACTGGAATGCGAACGGATGTTCAAGTGCGGGCCATAGGTTGCTGGCCTTGAGTTCTTACACGGGCTGTCCTACTCCGGCCGAGTTTTACAGGATTTGGTCATCAGTTCTCGAGCTTCCTGATGCCTGTGATTTTGACCCTGGATGGGTCCCGAACTTAGTGCCTTATTTCAGAGATCATGTGCCTTTCCTACCAGATTCCTCAGACACGACAAAGGTATAAACTTCTGTACTTGACTTGTAACATGCAATAAAGAAACCAAGTTTAGTTTTCATGACTGAACCTTTTTGACTGTGTAGCTTCAGGGCTCGTCCACCGCCTTAACAGGCATTCAACTTCGGGATGGAGAAAATCTTTGCCAAGGTTTCGCTGCGAGAATGGAAAACGGCGATGAGCTGTTTGGTTGTTCACAAGATGTTACAGCATATCAGCTGGAGGATGCAGGGTTAGAGAATGCAATAGAGGTATGCCCGCTTTATAAAATTGAAGTACATTTTGACAACTAAAATTTCATGTACCAAAGTCTCACAAAGATGCTTCTCTTTGTGATTCAGGCATCCTTAGCAGTTCAAACCGAGTGTCTCATGTACCAGTCACCGAATCTCAGCGGCTCATCTAGTGTGATGCAGTCAATGAGCGGGAATTCGAACTCCAACAGAAGCATAAACATGGCATTCCCAGCTTCCTCCGGACAAATCCATCCAAGCACGTCTCTGCCAATGTACAACATCACCGGTGAATGCAGCGGTGCTAATTATGAAGATTGTCGATTGTCACCGGCCTTTCTGAAGGGTGAATCTCTAGGGGACTCGAACTTGGAGACAAGCTGCTCACAAGCCAGGGAAAATGCGAAAATGAGATACAACGAAAAGAAGAAGACGCGAACGTATGTCCGTGCTTAAACACCAAATCCTAAACACTGATGTTGATTTTATTTGATGCATCTTTGTTGATTGATCGCAGGTTCGGGAAACAAATAAGATATGCCTCTCGGAAGGCCAGAGCCGAGACCAGGAAGCGCGTCAAAGGAAGATTTGTCAAAGCAGGTGAAGCCTATGACTATGACCCTCTTGGGACAGGAAATTCATGAGCGTAGTAAATCCTTGTTCCTTACGTTGTTCGACAACTCACGAGTCTTCTGTTGAAGATTGAAGCTGAAATTGATCAGAATTGTAGCCTAAATCGATCAGATTAAAGACCCGACTGCTGCAATTGGTAACTCCAGGTCCTGCTGATCCTTTTCTCTTTTCTTCCAATTGATTATGTAATTATTCGATTAGGTGTGTATATAATCTTTGTAACCTCCCAATTATCAATGCAATTGAAAGTTCTTTTCTTCCTTGTAAAATCAAACCACATGAAATTCGCTAAACCATTCGCATTTTCATGCATCTGCAGGCATTCAGCAAGTTGAGCTGCAGATGATCAATCCACCCTGTGACGACCATCGATCTTCCTCAACCTCGAATCGCACGTTCGTACTGAGGATCGTCTTTGTGAAGCAAATAGAAGTAGAGTTCGATGTTCAATCTGTTTCAGTTCCTTTTCATAAGCACTGACTTTAACAATCAATCAATATTGTATTATTCCCGATAATAACAATATCACATCTTCAAATACACACAGGAATACAACAAGAGTCTGTTGCCATAATATGACAACCGAATTGCCAAAAAAAAACAGGGACATGTTATAATGAAATTACGAGAATTTGTAACCATACATTAACAAGATTACTTCTTGCTAATGACTTTGGTTATCCGCGGCTTTAACATTTACCTTTCAAAAAAAAAAATCAACGTTAGGATGGCCATAAACTACACATTTTATGGCAAGTAGATGTTTGTTTTACTTCATTTTTCGAACAATAAGGTTCCAGAAACTATATAGTTGACTTTTTCTTGAAGCGTAACAGTATAGAGATATGTGGATGGTGATAATTATTCAGAAACGATATATCTTTTCTGTCTCGTGATCTTTTTTAAGACTTTGTGGGCACATAACAGAAAAAATATCTGGCCTCTCGTGTGGTGACAAATTAACGATGGAGCTTATTTATGGGGACCTTGTTTGGATACTTCCCACGGACAAAGACAATTTTCCTCGTAGGCCTTGGCTTAGCTAGCCCAATTAGGACCACTAGCTGACCAACTGAACAAATAACACCCATAAGCTATTGTGTTGTGATTGACCCTTTGCCTTTGTCGTGGATCACCTGACTACTTGAAATCCACTTGTTATGATCTAAGCTTCTTTTGTTTATAATCAGTTCGATGAAATTTTTAAATCAAAATATTAAGAATCGGTTATTGTCGAATTTTGTTAGTTAAAAATTTTCATATTCATATTTTTTTATATTTCTAATACTTAACTTAATATTGTCGTAAATAACTCTAGTATTTTACCACTTGAATCAACTTTCATGAGATTTAATACTCAACTAATTTCTTATGAGTTATGGAGGCAATAAATTCTTGATTAAAAAGCTTCATCTTAGAGTTTTTTTTTTCTTCTAGTTAATTTGTTCTTATCACTCACAATATCGTTAAAATAGCTCTCACCATTTGATCTACATATTCGATAATAATTTCAATCCTACATTTTTAGATACTATTGATAGAAAGATGGATGCCCAGTTGCCCACACCATTTTGATTTTACCATGTAAGGTCCTCTTTCTTGTGTGGCGAGTCTGTGGTGCAGATTTTTTGGTAGTAAAGGTGCATGTGACCCAGAAAGTTGGATCGAATCCCATTTAGTCGTGTCTTTCAACGTGCCTTATTATCAGTCTATGTACGCTTCTGCCTGTGGATCACAAATTCGGCTGATGGAAGTTTCTAATGACAAAGCACTATCATTTTCAAATAAACTCAAAAAATTAAAAATTAAAAATTCTCTACTGAATATAGACTGTGCAGTTTATAAATGTGAATTTAATATTTGAAGAAAATAAAGGAAATGGTAGGGTAATTTTGAAAAATAAAGTGAAAATCATAAGTTTTTTTTCTTCTAGAAACAGCCGATTTTACTTTTTAGGCATAATTTTAATGCCCAGGAACAGAAATTTCTCAAATTTGAAAAATTAGGATTGATCCAATTCAAATCCTGAAAAATAAAAATAAAAACTTAATGCATGCAATCAGGAAGCATATTCTGCTACTTATAGAAAAGGAAGCAAATTATGCTACTTTGTTCACTTGACTTTTCTCGTAAAACAAGCTATGGCCTCTGACGATTATTCGGCATTTTCGAAATTTTTGTGGGGCATTAAGACAACAAAATATACCGACAGTACAATATTTTACCTTTGAAAAAATAGGACAACCCTTTTACTTTGTGAGCCCTCAACGTACATTTCTTTTTATTGCTATGGAAACATAACAATAGAGTCTATGCATAACAGACTTCTAAATACCCATCCATTTGAGATTTTGAATTACATATTAAAATTTTATGAACGATTCACAAGCTAAAATTAGAGGGCTTTAATTTATTTTCGGTTGGTCCTTCTAACATGTTAGTTAACAATATTTTACCATAAATGTGCAATTTGATCTATGTAAACCAAAACCCATGATAAGAGTTTATATGTATTGATCAACCATACTGTATAAGCTAAGATGTAGAAATCGGCAAGCCTCTAATAGACGAAAACTCATGTAAATATCAGGTATTAAGCTGCCATTGAACAATAGAAAAAAATGTGTCAATTATTCAAGAGACATAAACGAGCCTTTCCATTATCGAGATAGGTAAAATTTTTAACATTTATAAAACGATGTAATAATCTCATGGTATACTTCAAATCCCAACCAAAACACCGGGCTAGCTAATGATAGGGAAGAGCCTTCTATTATTGACAGAAACCCCCTAACGATAACAAACTCTCATTCCTACATATTCTCAATATTACAAACCAAATTGGATTCAAAGAAACTGAAAGGGCAATTCCGGCGACCCAGAACAATCTTCCGTCGTCTCAACAACAACATTAGCAACGGAATTGCACCGCGTCCTGTCTCCCAAACTTACATTGAACGGAAGCACGACCTCATAGGAAGCCCCAACAAGACACCTCTGTGTAAGATTCTGACATGTATCGCACAGGAAGCTCCTTATGTGCCTTAGGGCTAGAAAATTCGCTCCGTGCACCCATTTGTCACATTTATTGCACAAGTACGCATTGTCCGCGACGCAGTACAACGTCGCCCTCGACCCGCATAGCTCACAAGATGTTACGTTAGAATCTCCATCCTTTGAGTCTTCTTCAACCTCTCGTTGCCTACAACAGTCGGCTCGTTGGATGCCTCTACACATTTTGGAAGAGAAATGGGAGAAAACTGAAAGATTTTGTTTCTATGGAAGGGGAAGGGAGGGGCCATATATATAATAGCATGTGATATAGGAGCACCTCTCAAGAAATTGAGTTGTGTGTGTGAGAATATATTTTAGCATATGACATGTATGCTACTACGTGACAAGGTCGTGAGTTTGTGGGTCTCTATCTCTAGCTGTGAATGGTATATAATTTTATTACTTGTCAGGACCCTGTTGGCTGGCTACTGGATGGTTCCAATTGATTGATTTCGTGTATGTGTTTTAAACCTGTGGTTGAGGGAAATGTTTGTTACTAGTTTTTTTTTTATATATCTCTTATTCTCCTTACTGATTATTTCAATTTTAAGTCAAGTATGTTGTTTAAAAACTAATAAAAATTTTCAAAAAATATTTAATATTATTTTATTTTCAGAATTCGAATCGATAACATCTTAATTAAATTAGAATAATTTGTTACACCAAGTCGTTGATTTTTTTTAAGGTGGGCTGGTTTTGGTTTGTGTCCTAGTGGGAGTTGCCAGGTTTGTGAGACTTAATCACCTAGGTTGACAAAGAAGGAAGCTCTCAGAAAAACTTGGAAAATTTGATGCCTTTCGGAAAAAAATTGCTGTTGGGTTGTTACCTAGTCAATTCAAATTTCCATAGAAGAAAAAAAAGTAACATTATACGGCTAAAAATTAAAGCCACCTCCCAAGCAGTTAACGACAATCGATCTCATTCTACTTTTTGAGTGAGTTTTTTACGTAAAGGAAAAAATGAATTGACCCATGTATCGAATCTCTTGGCCCTTGGGTACCGACTCGATTGTGAGACTGTAGGAGGGGAACACGTGGAGGGAGAGAAACAGAGAAGGATGTTACACCGTCCGTTGTAAATTTCTTTGTGAAATACTTGCATTTGCATTTAGATATTTATCAATTCAAATTCATAATATAAAAGGCAAAAAATATTTTTTACTAAATTTTAAACCTCTAGTGTAAAGTTATATAAATGTACCAAATTCGATCATCACGAGTATAATAATATTAAAACTTTATTATAATTTTTTAACGTTAAAATTTAAATATAGTTCAAATCGAATTGATTATAAGTCACTCGATATATCGTTGTCAAGTCTTTGGTTAACGTAAATATATTGATCCACATGTATGGTTGAGACGTGAAGGCTTGGCAGGTAGTTGGTGGCATGTCCGAGTCGCAAAATTTCTCAAGCGGAGAATTGAGTGATGATATATTATCTAGGGATGGACAAAAGTAAGTTCAACTTTATTTGGTCTAAGTGAAGACTTATGGTCATTCTTCGGAGCCGCTCATTTGAGACCTGACACGACCACCAACGACCTCTTTTGGTTGTGCCACAAGTTTTTATGATTATTTTTTTGTGGCAAGTCGCTAGGTGGACATTATTATGGCCACTAATAAGATGCTTGGCGATATTATTATTATTTGATCCGCTTTCTTATCATTCATACAAATTTGTCTGGTGACCCATTTCTCTTTCACTGTAGTAGATATTTATTGGTCACACTGACCTAGAGAGCGGAGGCGAAATAAGTCTACTAAAATTTGAAGCTTTTAAATAAGGGAAAAGTACAAAATAAGTCTTATAATTTTGTGTTTTTTTGACATATGATCCTGTACTTCAAAAACGACTAAAAAAGTCCTGACGTTAGCTTCGGAGTATCATTTTTAGTCCTCCGAACCTAAATTCGTCCCAAACTTATGGAAAATTACTTTTTCATCTCATTTTTTTTTACATTTTAGTCCCAAATCCCAAATTCTTTTTTAATTATATTTATTATATCAAAATAGTATTAAGTTTGGGGTCCACTATTTCCGAATTTCACCAAACGCTCAACATCAAAGTCGTAGATCTAGGTCTCACGGATCCTCTCATTTTGGAATCGCTCGATTCAGAGTACGTATGCGAAAGTTATGATTTTTCTACCAAAACGCGACGAACTAAGCCTATCAATCGCAACTCTCCCGAAACTCACCCAAAAACCCAGAAACGCTAACTCAAACCACGATTTGGACCACGATTTTGTATGGGGGAATAGGTGTGACTTTTTCGTGTGGACCCCTATTTGGATGATTCCAAATCGTGTTTGTCCGCGACAAGATTGCGTACGACTTTGTTGTTATGTGTTTTGTGGTTTGAGTTAACGTTTCTAGATTTTTGGGTGAGTTTCGGGAGAGTTACGATTGATAGGCTTAGTTCGTCGCGTTTTGGTAGAAAAATCATAACTTTCACATACGTACTCCGAATCGAGCGATTCCAAAATGAGAGGATCCGTGAGACCTAGATCTACGACTTTGATGTCGAGCGTTGGTGAAATTCGAAAGTAGTGGACCCCAAACTTAATACTATTTTGATATAATAAATATAATTGAAAAAGAATTTGGGATTTGTGACTAAAATGTAAAAAAGACGGGATGAAAAAGTAACTTTCCATAGGTTCGGGAGGAATTTAGGTTCGGAGGACTAAAATTGATACTCCGAAGCTAACGTCAGGACTTTTTTAGTCATTTTTGAAGTACAGGATCATATGTCAAAAAACGCGAAACCACAGGACTTATTTTGTACCTTTCTCTTTAAATAATGAAGTTTATTTTAGCATAAGTTTGAAAAAGATTAGTACTTTTTTAGGAGTTAAAAAAATAGACAAAAGTTATATTACTTTCACTCCAAAACATTTGCAATATTCATAACAAATTGGAGTGACCGACAAAAATGTAGTTAACCCTTAAAAAAAATATGTCGATATTATCATCTCATGCTAGTTGTTGTTTGCATACATTCTTCATCATTATATAAGATAGCGTGTTGAGATTATCGATAATAATTAATTGAGACATTCATGTAAAGGTTCTGATCTCGAGATAAAATTAATGTTAACATTTAGTAACATATTTACTATAAAAATTAATACTTTTTCAAAAAATTGTTAAGAGTTAACTTTTGGTCACAACTATCGCATTAAGTAATATATTTGAATAAATATATTTTACGAATTTGAAAATATTGAAGATTCTAAATGTGATACACATAATTGTATCATAAGTTTTACAACATCATTCACCTTTTTTCGGATACGGTCATGTTTTAAAATATTAGCATAATCAAATATAATATTTCAATAACATTATGAATCTGTTATTTTATAAATATTGTCATCATCCACTTTCATATGATTGATTCCAAATTGTATCGACAATGTTTTGTTTGTTGGAGCGTAATATATATCTTGCTCGGCTGAAAAATGACTAGTATCTAATGCAATCAGTTCATTATTTTTTTAGACAACACTACGCATTTTATAGCAGATTCAAATATCATTTTAGAAAGTTTTTATTATATTGTAACGCTACTACTCGTATTGGGCTAAATCTCGCCCCAGCAGAAAATATTTTCTTGGGCCAACACTTTTAGCTCAAAATTAGAAGCCCAATAAAACATTCAGCTACATGAGCCCATAGGATAACAATTCTCTAACAGCCCAAATTGAGGATCCTATACCCAAGGTTTTAAAAAATAGTCTGACTGGTGGTTTGACCGGTCAGACTGCAAATTATGACCCAGAACATCCCAAATTTACATGAAAAAATGGTAACCTTGTGAACTTTCCAATTTTTGTCAAATCGGGTAATTTTCTAAAAAATCGAGACGGACCGAGCAGTTCGACCAGAAATTTGATATTTTTTTATATTTTTTGTAAAATTTGTAGATTATTTTCTTATATATCTATCTATATTTCAAAAAATTACATAAAAATATTAAGAAAAAATAATTCCAGTTCGACTGATGATTAGGTCAGTCGGACCAATTAACCATGGATCAGACCCAAATCCGAATCGACCTCCGAGTCATTTTTTAAAACCCTCACTATACCTCGTCCGAGAAAGGAGGACACTCGTGGGTGACCTGTCTTTCATTCCTTTTGGTGCATTTTTTTAAGGAACACGTTTCTTCTGCCAGCGTTGGCTTGAGAAAATTTTATGTTGGTCTACTAAAGTAATAACCGGCTAAGTGCCCACGTGCCAACTTCTCATAGGAATGTTTTGCGAGTTAGTTAATCCCCACTCTTGCCTTCAAAATTAATAGAAACACTATCAAATGGGAGAACTTTTTGGGGGAATATTTAAGTCATTTTTTCATAATCATATAATGTGTAACATTGAGAAACCGGTACCAGATAGAATTCGAGATAAAACGATTTTTCTATTCTATTGGCGAATTTTATTCAAAATTGCTAATAGATTGCCGCAAGTCTGAAATTACGTGGACAAATTTCATTGATGACAAAATTTCTCCGTTGACTTCATTACACTACCGCCACCAACCCAAGTACGCTATATAAATCACGCCAAGTCAACGACTGCTAACCACCACCTTTTGTCTAAGCCAGAAGAATGGGGCCCACTCTAACCTTACTTCCATCGCCCTCACGCGCCAGAAACCTAATCCTGGCCATCTCCATTATCGCCTCCCTCTACCTCGTGTACCGGGACTCCGCCCCTATCTCGTTCCCTTCACGCGCCGGACCCGACCGCCACTCCCCCACCACGCGTTGCCACTTGCTCTTCGTCGTGGCTTCCTCCTCCGCGTCCTTACACCTCAGGGAGCACTATCTCCGATTGTGGTACGAGCCCAACTCCACGCGCGCGTTTGCCTTCCTTGACCGCCCGCCGGCCGGGGGTCAGTCCCTTTCGTCATCGCTCCCGCCGGTGGTGATCTCGAAGGACGTATCCGGGTTCCCGTACACCTTCAAAGGGGGTCTAAGGTCCGCGGTGCGCGTGGCGCGCATTGTTAAAGAGGCGGTGGAGTTGAACGAGACAGGAGTCCGGTGGTTCGTGTTCGGGGACGACGACACCGTGTTCTTCGTTGACAACCTTGTCCTGACGCTGTCCAAGTACGACCACGAGGGGTGGTTCTACGTAGGGAGCAACTCAGAAAGCTACGAATCGAACCAGAAGAACTCGTTCGAGATGGGGTTCGGTGGGGCCGGGTTCGCGATAAGTTACCCCTTGGCCAAGGTTCTTGCTAGGGTTTTGGACTCGTGCCTGTTCCGGTACAGCCACCTCTACGGCAGCGACGCAAGGGTTTCCTCTTGCTTGGCTGAGCTCGGCGTCGGGTTGACCCACGAGCCCGGCTTCCATCAGGTAAACGAAAAAAGGATAATAATTGGATTGTCCAATATAGGAAAATTATATTCGCGGGTTCCATTATTTTTTTTAGTAATATTACACCGGCAACAAATAAAACTTAAATACAAAATTCTAACCTTAGTATTTTGTGTTTCACGATCTGACACCACATTGCCCGGTGAATTCAAAATTTTCTAATGTAACATAAAGTTTTTTGATTGACACTTAATTAAATATTTTTTTGGGATATATATAATGAAGTATAATAAAGAAAAAAATTATACATACAAATAAAACTGAAATGATATATGAAATAATCACTGCTCTTGTAATGTTTTATTTTTAATTTTTTTTGATAGATAACATTTAAAGATATTTATGTTAAGAAATGGTTAGTCAAACATTTTGAAACTACGAAATATTCTAGTGTTCAAAACGTGTAATGGACTTTTACCAAATATATATTTGGGTTAATTTATTTATGATTGACATTCATCGGTTCTACTGTTTAGGTAGATTTGCGAGGGAACTTGTTCGGAATGCTGTCCTCGCACCCCTTATCGCCATTGGTGTCGCTTCACCACTTAGACGCGGCGGACCCGATCTACCCTAACACGTCCAAGATCGAAGCGTTGGAGCGGCTCTTCGGAGCCGCGAACGTTGACCCAGCGAGGATCCTGCAGCAGACGGTTTGCTACGACCGCGGGAATTCGTTGACCGTTTCGGTTTCATGGGGTTACTCCGTTCAGGTTTTTCAAGGGAACGAGTTGCTCCCGGATCTGCTTTCGTTGCAAAAGTCGTTTAGTCCGTGGAGTAGGAACAAAGTTAATGTCAGTCATTACATGTTCAACACGAGGGATTATCCGAAAGATGCATGTAAGAGGCCGATCGTGTTCTTCATGGATAGTGCTATTACTTGGGATAAGAATGGCATCTCGAGCAATTATTACAGAGAAGACGATGCAGCTCATTGTCGGCGCGGTGATGCCGTTAGGATTTTGAAGCGTGTTCGTGTCTTGTCACATAAGCAACGACCTGATGCTGATCAGGTATCATCCATTTCACTTCAATAATTTGTATACTTGTTGGATTAACCCAAACCTAATTTCAAATTGGATATTTTGGATAGAAAATTCTATCAACAATTGTTTAATATCCTCGTGTTCTTAAGCTATATATATGTTATATTATCACTTCATCTTTTATTAGCTTTGTGACACCTAAAGGTCTGACGTATGTTTGTTTGACTAGCTAATTTTGTAATTTTTTTTTATGTTGAAGATGAAGGCTCCTCGGCGGCAATGTTGCGACATTTCATCGTCAGACGACAACTCTATGATTATCTCTATTCGACGCTGTGGACCCGACGAACTAATCTCCATGCATTCCTAGCATTTCTTCTTGGAAAATGGATGCTATTTAGGAAATCTCTTCTTCACTTTGGGATTCGGAAAATTTGTCATTAGGCCCCTTGTTGCTGCATCATGTATTTTGGTATATAAATTGATGATATTTACAGTTGAATAGTATTTGTTGGACACACTGACCTAGGGACCGGAGGCGAAATAAGTCTACGAAAAATTTGAAGTTTTTAAATAATGAAGGTTATTTTAGCATAAGTTTGAAAAAGATTAGTACTTTTTTAGGAGTTAAAATAATAGACAAAATTTTTACTAATTTCACTCCAAAAACATTTGCAATATTCATAAGGAATTGGAGTGACAGATAAAAACCCAGTTAATCCTTCTAAAAAAATAATATCGATATTATCATCTCATGCCTTATTCTTTGCACACGTTCTTGAGGTGCCGTGTTGAGATTATCAATAATAACCAATTAAGATATTCATTTAAAAAACTTTGGTATCGAGACGAAATTAATGTTAACATTGAATAACACATTTACCATAAAAATTAATTCTTTCTTAAAAAATTTAAAATTTTGGGTTCAACTATGACATTAGGCGATATATTTGAATAAATATAGTTTTATATATTTACGAATTTAAAATATTTAAGATTCTAAATGTGCTATACATGGTTGCTTAATAAGTTTTACAACACCAATCACTTTTTTCCGGATACGGTCATCGAAATCGAATATAATAATATTTGAATAACATTATAAGTATGTTATTTTTTTTTTAGAATCCTATTCTATTACATGTTAGAATCAGGGATTGAACCCATGACCTCACTCTACCCCACCCAATGCCACAGGACCAAATGGTCTCCGGCTAGAAGATTCTCCTTCGAAAAATAAACTTATTTCTGGTTAGCCGAACACCCCATAACGCATAAACAGCTAAAGAAATACCAAATATCAAGGAAAATCTTCAGGAAACCACTATAATCAATATGCACGAGCAAGAATAGATTACTGAGGCCTTACAGTTTGCACCCAAATGGATGAGGTTACTGAGGCCTTCATCATAGGCATCTTCGAATTTGCAGCATAATCGAATGAGGTTATCTAACCATGAGTGCTTTCAACCCAATCTTGAATTTCCTGGGCATCACTGCCAGAAACCAACTCGAGCAACATTCTTGTAGTCAACAAATCTGCAGCAAAACCCCTCGAAACCATTTCATCAGTAAGTTCCATAGCGCTCGAATATTCATTGTGACATAGAAACCCTCTAATTAGCACATTAAATGTGCAGTCATTAGGTGAACAACCAACTCTCTCCATCTTCCTGAATAACCAGTGAGCGTCATCAAGCAATCCCCCTTTGCATAGTCCATTGATCATAATGTTATATGCGATAACATCTGGAGATAGCCCTTTACAACCAAATATAGTACAAAAGATCCCTTTGGCAACTCTAATCACTTTATTGATGCATAGACCATGCATAAGAACATTATAAATCTTAATATCAGAATCCAAACCAATGTTCTTCAATTTTTTGAACAATGTCAAAGCGTTAACAAGTTGACAATGCTTAAAAACGCCATCCAAGAGCACTAAAAAAGTGACGTGATTAGGATTTGGCCCCAACTCTTGCATCACTTCGAAGTGTCTGAATGCATCCTTCATTTTTCCGATGCTACACAAGCCATTAATGATGATGTTGTACGTAACAACATCAGGTTGCAGACCTCGGTGACTTATTTCTCTGAATAGCTTCAAGGCCTCTTCTATTCTCCCCCCCTTGAAATATCCATTTATTAGAGAGTTGTATGTAAAAATATTAGGTATACAACCGTGAGAAATCATCAGGTCAAGAACTTGCAATGCTTTGTCAATTTGACCTACTGAACAGTATCCATCAATTAGCGTACTGAAGGTGACTACATCAGGGAAGACATTATTCTGAACCATGGTGTCCAAAACACTTTGGGCCTCTAAGACCTTGCCTTCTTTACACAATCCATCAGCAATTACATTGTAGGTGACAACATTAGGAAAAATGCCACATAAAACCATCTCATTTAGAATCCTTCTAGCTCCCTTCCAATTCCCCAAGTCACAAAAGCAACCGATGAGAGAATTATAAGTGTATACGTCAGGCAAAACCCCTTTACCTTTCATCTCGGATAAAAGTTTTGTGGCCTCAGCTACACGCATAGCTTTACAGAGGCCATCAATGACAGTGTTATAGGCCATGACATCAATCTTGCAGCCACGTTCTTCCATCCTCCGAAGCAACATAACAGCAGTATCAGCTCTTCCCATTTTGCACAGAGCGGTCATGATGGTATTGTAGCTAACAACATTAGGTTCACAACCCCTCACACACATCTCATCGAACAATTTAACAGCATCACCAAATCGTCCGTAAACACAGAGCCCGTTCATTACAGTACTGTATGTGACCACATTAGGCTGGCAACCCAACCCTCGCATCCTATTCAACAAGCTAAAGGCCATCTCAATGTCACCGTTCTTGCACAATCCTTTCAAAACCGTGCCATAGGTAACAACATTAGGCTGATACCCTCTGTTGGCCATTTCATCAAACAGCTTAAGCGCTCCTCCCACGTTGCCATCCAATACAAGGCCGTTGATAAGGGAAGTGAAAGTAACCACGTTGGGAGAGCAACCGATCTTAAAAAAAAGACCCAGGATGGAAAAGCCGAACCTGACCCCACCGGGCAGGCGGGACAAGGAACCAAGCAGGATGGTGAGGGTGTAGGGATTTTGCGGGAGCCCCAAAAGGCGGAGCTTTCTCGAGAGGGACACGACGGCGGAGTGGTGGTTGTGCTTGGCGACGGCGGAGAGGAGGCCGCAAAAGAGTATAACAGGTGGAAGGGGCCGGGTACTAACCAGCTTGTCGAAATGGGACATCGCCTCCTCGAGATTCCTGAACTCGAAGGAGCTCCCCCGCTTCGATTTAGTGTGGGCCTTGGTCGAAACGGAGCGGAGATAAGAAGAAGAAGAAGAAGAAGAAGAGACGACGACGGCGAGCTTGAAGCCTAGCATCCTCCTCCGGCTACCGAAAGACCCTAGCAAGTGTCGGCGGTTATGTTAGGTTATGTGCACAAAGTAGAAGCTTTCCGGCGATTCCTAACATATATTGAGAAATAAAAAATATCACTTCCTAAATAGAGTAATAGACTGCGCAAATCTTACCCACATGACTTAAATTAATTTAAAAATATAAAAAATAATTCAAGTTCAATAACTGTAAAAACAAAAAACAAATACTAAACTCTTCTATCCGGGGTTGGATTCGGTCCTGGACATTAAAATGAGTCCAGGACCATCCTGGACAACTTAAAAGGACGCGCGTGCTCAAAAAGGAAAGAGAGAGGTCGGTGGTTCGAGTGGTTTTTCTCTGAAGATCAAGTGGTTTTTGAAAAACCAATTGATCTTCATAGAAAAACCACTTGAACTTAATAAGAAAACCACTTGAACATATTGACAAACCACCTGAATTTAATGGTCGATAAGTAATTGTCGGTAATTAATGGTCGGTTATTAATTATTGATATGTTTAAATAGTTTTTTTATTAAGTTCAACTGGTTTTCTTAGTATATTCAAGTAGTTTTTTTTATTATGTTCAAGTGATTTTTTTATTAAGTTCAACTAGTTTTCTTAGTATGTTCAAGTGGTTTTGTCAGTATGTTCAAGTGGTTTTCTTATTAAGTTCAAGTGATTTTTTTTATTAAGTTTAACTGGTTTTCTTAGTATGTTCAAGTGGTTTTCTAAACAAGTTCAAGTAGTTTTTTTTATTAAGTTCAACTGGTTTTCTTAGTATGTTCAAGTGGTTTTCTTATTAAGTTCAAGTGGTTTTTTTATTAAGTTCAACTGGTTTTTTTAGTATGTTCAAATGGTTTTGCCAGTACGTTCAAGTAGTTTTGCCAGTATGTTCAAGTGGTCGACCACTTGTTTTCGAGTGGTTTTTTCATGAAGATCAAGTGGTTTTTTTCAAAATCATTTGATTTTCATTGAAAAACCACTTAAAATTCCCTTCCCTCTTCCCTTTTTAAAAAGTCCAGCACGCACCACTTGTTTTCGAGTGGTTTTTTCATGAAGATCAAGTGGTTTTTTTCAAAACCATTTGATCTTCATTGAAAAACCACTTGAAATTCCCTTCCCTCTTCCCTTTTTAAAAAGTCCAGCACGCGTCCTGGACAAGGAGTACAGGACCGAATCACGTCCCCTTCTATCCTTGTACCGACAACCAGCACGTGCGCAGCGGTCACTCTCTCCACAGCGCGCTTGGATCCGGTGCTGAGGAAATATTTCCTCAGTATATACTGAGGAAACAATAGGCCATTGGATCAGAATATTTTTCTAAATTACTGTTCATCCACAAATAAAATTACTGTTCATCCACTAATAAAAATACTGTACATTTTCAAATAAAATCAGTGTTCATTTCGATGGCTGGTTTAAATGGCTGTATTGCTGGTTTAAATGGCTGTATTGTTGGTTTTCGTGACTGTATTGATGGTTTAAATGGCTGTAATGTTGGTTTTCGTGACTGTATTGATGGTTTAAATGACTGTATTGTGTGTATTGCTGGTTTAAATGGCTGTATTGTTGGTTTTCGTGACTGTATTGATGGTTTTCTTGGCTATAATGCTGGTTTGATTAGCCCTATTGCTGGTTTACTTGTGTGTATTGCTGGTTTAAATGGCCGTATTATTGGTTTTTGTGACCGTATTGATGGTTTTCTTAGCTGTAATGCTGGTTTTCTTGGTTGTAATGCAGGTTTTCTTGGCTGTAATGCTGGTTTTCAAAACTCCCATACTGGTTACTTTCATATATTGAATGAAAAAAAATAAATAACACCAATCATTTCAAATATGTTCTTCGGGTAGTTGGTTCAAATCTATTCCTACAATATGTTCGTCAAATGCAACATCTTTCGAATTAAACCAGCAATGCAACCAAGCAAACCAGCAATGCAGCCAAGAAAACCAGCAATGCAGCCAACAAAACCGTTAATACAACCAAACAAACCAGTAATGAAAAGAAGCAAACCAGCAATACAACCAAACAAACCAGCAATGAAAAGAAATAAACCAGCAATGCAACCAAACAAACCAGCAATGAAAAGAAGCAAACC
>SOPF01027018.1:84827-112688 GCA_012979155.1 Hypericum perforatum | reverse complement strand
CCAGTTGAGGATCAGGTTAGTCTCCTTGTAGCGTTCTAGAGTTTTGCCCAGATGAAGAAGACACTCCTTATAGGAATCTCCGAAGACCGAAAAGTCATCCATGAAGATCTCAATTTGGCACTTGACCATATCAGAGAATATCGCAACATCTGGCGCAATTAGAATTTGAAGATATCCAGAATAACCATCTAGAAAATAATAATAAGTGTGACCCGCTAGTCTATCCAACATCTGATCAATGAATGGTAGCAGAAAATGTCTTTCCGGGTAGCCTTGTTTAATTTTTGGAAATCAATGCAAACTTGATGACAGACTACCACCTATGTAGGAATCAATTCATTATTCTCATTGGGGACAACTGTGATCCCACCTTTCTTCGATACGCATTAAGTAGGGCTTACCCATTTAGAGTCTGAAATCAGGTAGATAATACCGGTGTCTAACCACTTGATTACCTCTTTCTACACTACCTCCTTCAGCTTAGGGTTAAGCCTTCGCTAGGCTACTACTGACGGTGTAAAATCTTCCTCTAGAATGATCTTATGTTGACAAAGAGAGGGACTAATACCCTTTATGTTGCCAAGGGTCCACCCTATTGCTTCCTTATATTTTCCAATTACCTGGAGGAGCTGTTCTTCTTGCTCATGAGTCAACAAAGCATAGATAATGACTAGAAGTTTATTACCTTCATACAGATAGGCGTACTTGAGATGACTTAGTGGTGGCTTAAGCTCTAATTCAGGTGGTGTGGCAATGGATGATTAGAGTTTTGGCCTTTGTGTGTTCTCCAGCTCAAGAGATTCTGCTGCGCATATCCATGATACCTGTTCAATTAGTTCAATATCATCAACTCCTACTTTAGATTCCTGCCACAATTCTATGTCATTTTTGGTAGGAGTATCTAGACTGCTCATGGTGACAATCTCATCAATTACTTCGATCTTGTAGCAGTCGTCTTCATTAGAGGGGTACTTGGCAGCTTCGAAGACATTGAAAACCACTTCATTATCGCAGACCTTGAACCGCTAATCTCCCTTTTCCATATCAATGCTGGTCTTTCCTGTGGTCAAGAATGGGAATCCAAGAAGTAGTGGTACATCACAGTCTTCTTCCATCTCCATGATAATGAAGTCTACTGGAAAAATCAGCGTGTCAACCTTCACCAACACATTCTCTATGATCCCCTTGGGTCTAGCTACTGATCGATCTGCGAGCTGGAGAACAATTGATGTTGGCTTCATATCTCCCAATCCAAGCTTTCGAAATATGGAATATGGCATGAGATTGATGCTAGACCCCATATCAATGAGTGCCTTCTTGAAGATTTGATCTCCAATGGTGCACGGAATGGTAAAACTACCGAGGTCCTTCATTTTCTGAGGGAGATCCTGAGTCAATACTACAATACATCCCCTAGTCAAAGGAATAACCTCAAAGTCATTGATGTTTCTCTTCTTCAAGATAAATTCTTTGATCCACTTTCTGTAGGTGGGTATCTACTCGAATGCGTCAAGAAGCAAAATATTGATATGGATATTCTTGAATAGCTCTAGGAATTTCCGATAACTGGGATGAGATGCCTGCTTGTTCACCCTTTGAGGGAAGGATGGTGGAGGATATTTTCTCTCTTGTGTCAGCTTGATAGTTTCTACGATAGATTCATCTGTCTTTGCTACCGTAGGAATAGCTCGGAGTTCTTCTTCTTCTTCACTCACTGATTTTCCCAGAGATTTCCTCACTGGACTTGCAGCATTCTTTCCCAAATCCAGTCCACTCCGAGTTGTGATTGCCTTGCATTGCTCTTGAGTGGTAGGAGGAGCTTCTATATTGCTTGAGAGTGTGCCTGGTTGCCTTGCATTTAACTGAAGTGCCAGTTGACCAATTTGAATTTCTAGATTTCTGATCGTGGCCTTATAACTGAGAACTTGCTTCCTCAGCTCGTCTTCACTCTTACGATATAGCTGGAGTTATTGTGGATGTGGACTTTGAGCATTGCCCGCAGCCATAGGTTGCTTCTGTTGTTGAGGTACCTGCTGACCTGCATTATTTCTCCACAAAAAATTTGGGTGGTTTCTCCAATCTGGGTTATACGTGGTAGAATATGGATCATTGTTCTTATTAATATTACTAACATAATTTATAGGTTCAGCCAATAAAGAACAATTATCAGTAATATGAGGTCCGGTACAGATCTCCCAAACTTGAGTGGGTGTGGAAGATGGGGCATATGAAGCTTGGACTAATTGTGTGAGAGTTGCCACATATGCCTTGAGTGCAGTGATCTTACTGTTGTCCTGTACACTTGCCACATTCTTTCTTTCCATGCGATCTCCCCACTAATGATTGTTGGTGGCCATGGCTTCGATAATGCGTAGACCTTTAGTTTCTTCCTTCTCCATTAAATCGCCTCCAGCTGCTACATCCAAGCTGGTTCAAACTTGTGATTCACACCTATTGTATAATGTCTGTATGAGCATCCACTCCGGAATCTGGTAGTGTGGACAGTCACAAAGTAGCTTCTTGTAGCAATGCCATGCTTCATGAAGAGACTCGATACCTTGTTGCTTGAACTGCAAAATTTTGTTGCGTAGTTGGGTGGTCTTACCTGGCAGGTAGTATTTCTACATGAATTTATCTGCAAGCTCATCCCATGTGGTAAAAGTGCCTACTGGAAATCCGTCAACTCACTCTCTAGCATTGTCCTTGAAACTTTGCTTAAACAGTCGCAACTTGAGAGCATCTGCTGAGACACCATTATACTTGACTGTCGAGCAATGATCTTCGAAAGTCTGAATGTGCTTCGCAGGATTTTCTAAAGGATTGCCCCCAAACTGATCTTCACGAACCTGATTAATAAGACCAAACTTGATCTCAAAGTTATTAGCCTCAACAACTAGATATTTGATACTAGGTCAAAGATCAGCCAGTCTAGAGTGCGCCTGCCTTCTCCTGTTATTGTTCGTGAGAACATTGATTACCTGGTTCTGATCTGCTATCTCTTCTTTTTGTTGATCCCTTAGTCTAGAGCGAAAAGTTCGTTCAATTTCAGGGTCGTACAAAAGAAGGGGTTGGTTGTCAGAATAGGTGTGTGGCATACACCTCCTGCACTCTTATTAACTGCAAAACTCAATGAAGAGGATCAATCGTAGTGATGAATAACAAAGGTTTAAGAAGCTTAGTCTCAAAATCGAGAAAACTATATCTAATATTAAAGATAGACTAATTAAATCTGTACCCGGCAACGGTGCCAAAAACTTGATGTTATAAATATCAGGTATAAAATATGTGCAAGAGAACACGATTGATCAAGTAATACAGTGATAACTATGTTCGTCTCCACAGGGACAAACCAATCAACTCTTTAATTACTAGATTATGGATTCCAAATCTTAATCTAAGCGATTGAATTCGAGTAATGGAATTATGATCTAACACTACGGATCGTCAACGAGCTTAAGGTTGTCAATCCTAAACTCGACGAGCGATCAACTAAATTAATGAAACAAACAATTGTGATCTATGCTAGAACTTAGGTTGTCAATCTCGATTCTAACACACAACCCAAATCAATCAAATAATGAATAGTTAAGCAATTGAATGAAAAGACAATTCTCAACTACGAAGTATGAAAATACAATGTTGATTGACGATTCAAGTTGGTGATCACGATCCTTTGAAAATAAATGCAAGCCAATTGAATAAACATTAACGAGAGTGAGTTTTGTGTGAAAGCTATCCAAGTCTGCTTACAAACTAGGTTTAAAACCCTTATATATTTCTTAAGGAAAACCTAAAAAGAGTAGAGTCCTAATTAGACTAAACAGGCCGACAAATAATCTCCTCTCGCCCAGACCAGTGAATGCTGGTTGTAGCCAGCGAATGCTGGGATGCCTTCTGATCCTACTTCTACTCGTTCTTCCTCCTCCTTTCCTAACTTATCCACATTTGCCCGACTTTGCTCCACGCACCATTATCTTCATTTACTCCCCTCAAGTACCTACAAAATGCGCCAAATCGACAGATCCTTCGCTCCTCAACACATACAAAAACAAGATGAAATATGCAATGACACATGACTACATCGACCTAAAATGCACTAAATAAATCAAAAAACACATAGAATTGTGAGCACGTTTACACGCACATCAAGGTCTTTCCAATATGGCGGTAATTTTTCTAATCACCCTTGCCACTTGGAAGACATTTTGGATAAGAGTTTTACAAAAAACTTCTAGCATCCTCTTCGGAGTTAATCTCTTTTAGATATCGGATTAAGTTGAAGATAGTCAAGAACAACAATATCACATATTGTCACTTCTTGATTTTACTATCCTTGAATTTCTCCGAATTTTCAAATTGAGAATTCAATAATGGGTTTATCATACCTGGTATCACGACCTCAGCGTTGCTAGCCCTGACAATCAGATCCTCAATGTTCACGTTGGTGTTCGTCGGGTTCACCTCACCGAAATTGTTGATTTCAGCCATTACCAATAGTTGCCAGTTTATTTATTCATACAATGAATAAGAAACCAACACCACGACTTAATTATTTAAAGACAATTAAATGTGAATCATTAACCTTTTTGCAATAGCTCTTTCTACGGTTTTCCGAGAAACCAAAACCAATAATTAGGTGTAAATGTCGTCCACGGTATTGATTAGAAATAATTTGCGACTAAACTCATCGGAAACCACAACTTAATAATATGTCACCATGACACGGTTAATTTCGATTACACCCATATATATATCACCAATTTAAATGGGAATGGATACCTGCCAAGGATTGATATCCTCCCTATATAGGGAGGAGGCTAAATGTGTAAATTACCCATTACTCAATCACCCAATGTTTCTCTATCCATTAATTATATTTTACTAACTGCCCACTAATTTTAGAAGTTGAAAAGTCATCACTTATTTTTATGCCATAATTATCTCTCTCTCATTAACCCTAAAATAAACCTTCCAACTTCTCATTCTTTTTTTGACTTTTCAATTTGCAACCACGTCTTCAAAGTTTTTTTCATTACTGGTTTGGTTGATATGCATTGCTGGTTTGCTTTATTGCATGACCAGTTCAGTTGATTGTATTGCTGGTTCAGATAGTTGTATTACTGGTTTGCTTGGTTATATTACTGATTTGTTTGGTTATATTACTGGTTTGCTTGCATTGCTTGTTCTGTTGGTTGCATTGCTGGTTTGTTTGGTTGTATTGCTGGTTTCATTAGTTCTAATGCTGGTTTGAGGGGTTGCATTACTGGTTTAAGAGATTGAATTACTAGTTTTTTTTGTTGCATTAATAGTTTGTTCAGTTGTATTACTGGTTTGTTTTGTTGCATTGGTGGTTTATTTGGTTACATTGCTGGTTTAGTTGGTTGTATTGCTAGTTTGTTGGTTGTATTGTGGGTTTCATTGGTTCTAATGCTGGTTTGAGAGGTCGCATTACTGGTTTAAGGAATTGAATTACTGGTTTTTTTGGTTGCATTAATGGTTTGTTCAGTTGTATTACTGGTTTGCTTTGTTGCATTGCTGGTTTATTTAGTTACATTGCTAGTTCAGTTGGTTGCATTCGTGGTTTATGTGGTTGCATTGCTTATTCAGTTGGTTGCATTGCTAGTTTGTTTGGTTGTATTGCTGGTTTCATTGGTTGCAATGCTGGTTTGAGGGGTTGCATTGGTGGTTTATGTGGTTGCATTGCTTGTTCAGTTGGTTGCATTGCTAGTTTGTTTGGTATCGCTGGTTTCATTGGTTGCAATGCTGGTTTGAGGGATTGCATTGCTGGTTTGAGGGGTTGCATTGCTGGTTTAAGGGATTGAATTATTGGTTTTTTTGGCTGAATTACAGTTTTTGTTCAAATTTTCTTTTGCTAATTAATTGCTGGTTCAAAATTTAAGAATCCCTAAAAAGTAGTAATCATTATCTAAAAAGTAGGAACTACTACCTAAAAAGTAGGAAACATTAATTATTAAGATTTATTAGTTTTGAGCAAAAGTCTTAAATGCCCATGGTAATTAATAGCCATTAGATCAGAATATTTAAGAATATATTCCGATCTAATGGCCCAAATCATAGTTCCTATATAGGGAGAGTTTTAATCCTTGGCACCCAATCCAATCTCCCATCATAACCCAAAATGGTTTTAAAGAAATCGTAAAGAACATCAACACTGTAATCAATTAATAATAATGTGAAATAAACAACGCAAATATTAATGGGAAAATTAGGCTAAAGCCCCTGTACTTTGGGGATTCAACAGTTTTAGCCCCTCCTGTTTTAAAACTACTCTTTGGATCCCTACTGTGCATAATAACCGAACTTTTTAGTCCCTAAAAATCAACACAATTTTTTTTATGACCATTATACCCTTCTTTTAAAAAATTAACCCAAATCTAAACCCAAAACCAAATAAACGAAACTAAAATCCATCGTCGGATTCGGTTACAAACTCATTAACCCATTGTTCACCGCCGGCAATTCTTCTCCGAACCCATTGTTCCCACTATGACAGGTGGTGTAGATGATCGACTCCGACCTTACGTGTCCCTTCGTGCCCTAAATGGCCTCGACTAGGACGATATCCAGAAGATGACCTACGGGGTGTTCTTCAGGTCGTGCCGGTCCTCCCGGGGGTTTGGAGGTGGTCGGATGGGGAGGGGGAGGAGGAGGGTCGACGCTGCTCCTCCTTGGGAACATCGAACGAGCATCATGAATCCAAAACCCTCTGAGTTACCACCGTCCCTGGTCGGTGCCCGAATCAAAACCACCGCAACCCCTGGGTGCCCGAATCATGAATCCGGAACCGGTGCCGTCGCCATTTCTCCTCCATCCTCTCTGGGTCGTTCCTCGCGGCCGCGGTTTCCATCTCTAAACTCTTCCTCTTCCTGGTAAACGGCAACCCACTGATACAACCTCCCCTTCCACCTCTCTCTTTTGTTTATTCCCTCCGTGGAAAAAATAAATAAAAAAAGCCAAAACCTACCGATACAACCGTGCACCGACATTGACGTGGCCGCGTTGAAGGTCATCGGCGATATCCCTAACGTGAGCCATTTCCAGTTTTTGTTTTTACCTTTGCTTTTTATTTTTGTTGTTATTATTTTATTTCGTTGTTGAACCTGGGGTTGGGGTAGTTATTGATTCGGTTTGGTTATTGATTTGATTTGGTTTATTTAGGTTTGGGTTAATTTTTCAATTGAAGGGTATAATGGTCATAAAAAAAATTATGTTGATTTTTAGGGACTAAAAAGTTTGGTTATTATGCATAGTAAGGATCCAAAGAGTAGTTTTTAAACAGGAGGAACTAAAACGGTTGAATCCCCAAAGTACAGGGAGTTTAGCCTAATTTTCCCAATATTAAATCCACGAAATAGCAATCAATTAATATAATAATCAAGTAATTATTCTAATTGTCTTCTTCCAATTTATCCATGGCAGTAAAATCCTCATTCAAACGAAACGATAATTACTCCATGCTTAATAAAACATTCACACACTAAATTTTAAATTGTACATGTTGGATATCACCTGTTTAATGTCCCACGATTGTCCATAACCAACATAATGGACAATTAACTCCATATTAAAAATCCTTAACAGAAAAAGCATTATACCAAACATTATACCTGTAGAACGTTAGAATAATAATTGCAACTTAAATAGTCCAACGGCAGGTGATTGGAAAAAAATAAAATAATTGCAGGAGCAACGAAACAACCAAACCCGAAATACAAACTAAACTATAATAGAATCGTGGACAAGAACCATATTTAAATCTCCAAGCATTTTCCCAAAGACCAACTCTCGTACGAAATCAGATGGAATTCTAGTTTCCTACAACGGCGAAGCTTAATAACAAGATATCCAAGAATGTTAAACAACTCAACCACAGACAGAGACATCACCAATTACGAAAGGCAATTATACCACATTTTGATGGCTAAAGTCAAAAACCAATTTCCACCGAAATAGAGACCAAATAATACTTCTAGCAAATAACATATGTTATAAAACCAGCCGGTAGTCAAAACATAGTAGATGATCTTACCAATTTAACTTTAGCACAATTTACTAATATATAATAATAATAATAAGAGTTTAAGATTGTTGGAACTAATATTAGTAAATTATGGTTTTGACATGCATATATATAAAAATAATATATATAAAAGTTGAGGAAAAAGTAACCTTACGACACGGTTTGCACAACCGTAAAAATGTCACCTCTTCGTGTCTATGTTTTTCGTTGATAGTCCTCCTCAATATCACGAACTTCGGATTTAATCCTGGATGAGGCCACAGTTTAATCATGTTCCCTTAAACTCTTATTATCCATCCTATAGCTTCAGGCCTCCGTGGGTAAGAGAGTTCCCAAGGTACAACGCCCAATCACGTGAACAATAGGAAGCACTATTGAACACCTTTCGAACCTTTAATGGTCTAGAACTCCGACACAAATGAAAAATGTTATGATCTAGAGAGGGAGAGGTAGAAAACTCAAGGAAGAGTGTGAGGCTCTTGGGGTAATTTTGAATGGAGGAGGACACCTCCTTTTATAAGGAACCTAGGCCTCCAACATTCAAATATGGATTTAATATGGTCATTAACCTACCAATTAAATAGGAGGTTACAAGACCAATAAATTCCCAAAATAAATAGGTGGTTACATATGAATTTAAATTTTGAAATTGAATTCAAATGACATGTAGAAGTTGAAGAAACTTCTAGAACGTGGGATTGTCTAAACAAAAGGCCAATGAATTTTGGGCCTAAAATCGCTTCAACAAATCCGGCCCAATCCTAAAAAGATTAGACCATGAACTTGGAACAATTCTCACATATCCATAATTCCATAACTCGTCATCGTACCACCTCTAAGCCAATTTTTTCATTCACACTGAAAATTAGTTTCTCGCAAGTATTTTATATCGTCGTGAAACTTAGTCAACAAGTTTTGCAAGGATCTCACAAATACCCAAAATCATTTGGTGTTATCTCATAATACACTCATTTGTATTTGGCCATCTCTTCCTTGGTTATAAACCAATTCTCCAACAATCTCCCACATGAATGCAAAATGACTTAAATGATATGAGCCTAACAATACTACATGCAACTTGGAGTTCTGCGAGAATTTGTTACATCAGGAAAGGTGGTTGAAAGCTTTGAACCTTCCTTAGTGAAATACCTTCAGATATTCTTTCCCAAATTTTATATTATGTACAAACTTTATTTATATGCGTGTCATATCATGATTTACTGAAATTAGTTCCAACATAAGACCTGTTATTCGAGACTACCCAGAGAGTCATAAGATATTAACGACATGATTCATCATGAATTTAGTGCACCGACGGACTTAGGATATCACTGAATTCTAGCCATTTATTTTTGGGGTTGGTAATTGCCATTAATTTGAATGCAAACATGCTCCTCATGTCGCCAAGAATTTAATTGTTCGAGACCCCATCACAACCACCTAAAACAGAAACATGTAGCTCAGAGGAGCAGGGATATCTTCGTAACGTATAACTCCGTTAAAAGGTTGTGTCTGCTAAACGGTACTGTCACGACCCGAGACTGTGACAACCGCCACGTTCTAGCCTCAATTCTACTTTCTTTAAAAGTATATGAAAGTTATAATTATATTCTCAAACTCAGCCCATTTGCTACTCTGAATTGATTTTTCATTTTACTCAAAAACAATGTACGAATTTGGGTGAGTTTCGTTATTCAATAAAGTTGTGCATATCTCAAGCTAGATCCAAGCATTTTCTAAAATGATTCCTATTCAAATATAATCATTAAACAAGAAACAATAAGCAATACTGAACAAAATAAATCAACATGAACAACCAACAATCCACATATAGTATGCTATGCAAATGTAACTCTATTATGCAACTAATGATCAATGAAGACATGAATGATGAATGTAAATGTGACACTAATGATGAATGAAGATGCGAACTCCGGAGTCTTTATATCATATTGTTTATTCTTAATGAGAAGGTTCTGCTACGAACCCATATTGTTATTGAGATCATTAAATCAACCAATAATAAAGTCTTGACAAATTAATTCCATCGTTATAGGATGCAAACCAATTAATAATCTCATTCGAATTGACATGCTTTCACAAATGGCATACCTCGATATGCAATGTCTCTTCTTTGCAAATAACCTACACAACCACAATCAATCATCTTACCAAATATTCAGGGGGTGCCCCTATTTTATTTTTTTTTTAATGAGGGCAATATATAAAATATCTAAATTTTTTTAATATTTGGTAAGTTGATAAATTTTTCAATGGAATCAATTTCTTATTTTAATAGATACATACACTAAAATATACATTAAATTATCAAGTAAATAAAAAATTAAGTAAAATAAATTGATCCCATTTATTACTACGTCCTCCCCGCCCCTGCAAATGTTCATATCGTTTCAAGTCAATACCACATTCTCAAGCCAAAATTACATTAATCCTCATAATCGAACAACAACGGCCATTCAACCCAGTATACAATATCATCACTAAGAATATCAGAAATCGTAGCCCAATGTCACAAAACAAGTCAACAATTATAACATGGAACTTCAAACCCCAACTCAATTAAAACTCACGGTTCTAATAGGAACCTCGAAGCCATCAATAAATCAATAACATGTACTCTTGAGCATTACAACAATTATCACAGAACATTAACCCATCAATCAACAATCTAGAAATGAAACGATATCATGTGTATGTCAACTCAAATCCAAATAGCAATATCATCTAAGATAGCCAACCAATCATCAAAATAATCTATTTTTAATTACTCGGCCCATATGTAAAATACGACTTAAAACCAAAGAACCTCGAGTTGAAGGTAAGAGCAACTTACCTAGTTGTAGCGTAGGAATTTCTTTTATATTTGTGAATCTTGATATCATTAAAATCAAGCAATAAGCGCAGAGTTTTCTCCTCCTACTCTGTGTCACGCCATAACCAGTTGGTGTTTGTTATTAATGAGAGAGGATTCACTCTTATTCATATAATTTGTGAGTTTGATTTCGCGTTGTAGGCTGATGGTTCCTTCTATCATTGTTAAACTTCTCTTGTTAGGCCATGTCTCTCTTCATTATATTTTAATTACTTAGACCTTAGATTAAGGCTTAGATTGCGACAATTAATTAGTAAGGGTGACGATTAATCTGTTAGTAACCAAAATTGCAAGATAGTGGATGAGTCTGTATAGAAATTGTGTAGAGAGTAGGTGGTGAATTATGTTTAGGTCTCCGTTAATTATGTGTTGATCATTTAACTCCTTAAATTTATCTTTTAAAATTTTGGGATTTACAGGTATTTTGTATGATATAATCAATCATGTAGAAATTCGACTATGCTAGACTTTATAGCCACGCCGCGATGTCCTTATTGTTGAAAAAAAAAGTGAATGACCTCAAAAGCCCAAGGAGAGAAATTTTGAAAGGACCCGAAGAGACTAGAGGTCCAAAAACTCAAAAGCCCAAAGAGAGAAACTCTGAAAGGATACGAAGAGGTTGGATGTTGGATAAGACTTATCCAGAGTGTCATCCGAACGGACACAAATCTAGATAAGGCCTATCCAGAAGGTCATCCAAAGGGACACTTTTGCATTAATGGTGACTCTTCATAAGTGTTCGTGACCCTTTGGATGACAGCTTTCACATATACAAATAGAAGGGTCTTCCTTCCATTTCAATCATTCCAATAATAATTGCATCTTCTAGCATCATTGTCTTCTCTTTCTCCTTCTTCACTCACTAGGAAAAGTTCGAGTCTGAGTCTAAAAGTTTCAGGTATATAAGAATTTGCCTAAAGTTTTGAGATACCTCGTGCAATATTCTTGGAAATGCCAACAATCGTTGCATATTATAGATGATTGTCATAGCTCGTACCGCACTGAAATATATGGAGCAGTCTCATCTTATAGTGAAAATATCCAACACTTGCCTCGACCACCGTAGATCCTAATCAAGTATACTAAACCCTCCGAACATAACAATCGTAAGACTAGATTCACGTACTTAAAGATGGCATCATCAAGTATCGTACCAGCTGTACTGGGAACTATCCATGTCGCAAGGCTAGCAAAGTTCAACGGTACCAAGTTTAAGAGGAGGCAACAAAAGATATTGTTCTACCTAATGACTCTAAACTTGGTTTGATTCCTTAAGGAAGATGCATCGAAGCAGCGGTGGACAAGACAGATTAACAAAAGATCAACGCTCTTGATGCATAGAGTCATTTCGACTTCCTATACCAAAACTATGTCCTAAATAGACTAGACAACATGCTCTACAATATCTAAGCAGTAGCCAAGACTGCTAAAGAGTTATGGAGTTTACTCGAGAAGAAGTATAAAATGGAGGATGCTGGGACAAAGAAATTCATCGATGGATGATTCTTTGACTTCAAGATGGTGGACTCCAAGAAGGTCATCGACTAAGTATAGGAATTGCAGCTGATATTTCATGAGATCAAAGTCGAAGAGATGCAACTCAGTGAGTCCTTCCAAGTAGTTGCGATGATCGAGAAGCTCCCCCTGCTCTAGAAGGATTTTAAGAGCTACCTTAATCATAAGAGGAAGGACATGGGCCAAATTCAAACAAGGCAAGGCCAACTCTGAGACTACTGTGCACCTCCCTGAGGAAAAAAGTGGCAAGAAGAGGAAGAATTTTGGGGATAAGCAAGAGAAGTAAGAGCCAAGAAGAAAAAAATAAGAAGATCAATGACAACTGCTAAAATTGTAGGAAATCTGGCCACATGGCTAAGGACTATCGCCTGCCGAAGAAGAACTATCAAGAATGGCTAACCTAGCTAAAGATCTATCCAAGATAAATTTGTTAGTTATCGTATTAAAGGCTAATTTGGTGAAAAATCTGAGAGAGTGGTTTGTGGACACAGGAGCTACCCGCCACGTCTACTCGAACAATGAGATGTTCTCAAGCTATATACTAATCACCGGTTGAAAGTTTTTCATGAGAAACTCTGCTATATCTAAGATTGTCGGTCTGGATAAGGTGGTCCTGAAACTAACCTTAGACAAGAGCTAACCCTCAAGAATGTGCTACATGTCTCAGACATTTGTAAGAAGTTAATTTCTGACACACTGTTAAGCAAAATCTATTTTAAGCTTGTATGTGAAGCAGATAAATTTGTATTGACCAAAGCATGCCAGTTTATAAAAAAAGGTTACCTAAGAGAAGGGACTATTTAAGATGAATGTTATAGTGAAAATAAAGTTATTGCTTCTTCTTACTTGGTCAAGTGTTCTAATTTATGGCATGATATATTATGACACATAAATTTAAACTCACTAAGAAAGTTGGTAAGTTTGAATTCATTACCAAATCTAGAGGTTAACCCATATGATAAATGTGAAGTATTTGTGGATGCTAAAATGACCAAAGCACTTTTTATTCGGTGGTATGCCTTTAGAGTTAATTCATACATATACTTATGAGAGGAAACACATGCAAACTAAAACTTATGAGAGGAAACACATGCAAACTAAAAGTAAAAAGAAATACTTTATCACATTTATTAATGATTGCACAAGATATTGATATTTATATCTCTTGAAAGATAAGGACAATGCTCTAGATTCTTTTAAGAGATATAAGAATGAGATTGAATATCAAATTAGCATGAAAATCAAAATGATCCGAAGTGATCGAGGGGGAGAATATATAGCTCCGTTTGAGGAACTCTATCAAGAATATGGCATTATTCATTAGACGACTGCTCTATACTCACTTTAATCAAATGGCATAGCTAAAAACAATAATCAAACTCTTAAGGACATAATGAATGCTATGTTGATTAGCTCGGACTTATCCCAAAATATATTGAGAAAGCTGTGCTCTCAGCTAATCATATTCTAAATAAGTTATCATACAAAAAAGGATAAAACCACATATGAACTATGGAAAGGAAGGAAGTCTTCATACAATTACCTTAAGTGTATGGGTGCTTAGCCAAGGTCAAAGTACCTAAGCCTAAGCAGGTAAGAATAAGATCCAAGATCATTGATTGCATCTTTATTAGATATGCACAAAATAGTAGTGCTTATCAGTTTTGGTACACAAATATAAAAATCCTCAAATTAATACGAGAATGATCATAGAATCAAGGAACATAATGTTCTTTGAGGATACTTTTCATAATAATGAAAAAAGAAAGGAAGTCCTAACAAAAAGGCTCATGAGATAATGCAAAGGTCAAATCAAGAAGATGATGAACCTAGATATAGCAAACAGACAAAGGTAACCAAATCTTTTGTTCTAGATTATTTAACCTATGTGTTAGAAGATAAACCAAGGATAATCCAAGAGGCAGTGTCTAGGCTAGATGCTCTTCTCTGGAATGAAACTATTAATAGTGAGATAGAATCTATTATGCAAAATCATACATGGGAAATCGTGGATCTCTTACTGGGCTACAAACCTTTGGGATGCAAGTGGTTCTCAAAACGGAAATACAAAGCTGATAGATCAATCAATAAGTACAAAACTAGATTGGTAGTTAAGGGGTTCAAACATAAGGAGGAATATGATTTCTCTGACACGTACTCACCGGTCACAAGAATCACATCTATTAGAATGCTCATAGTTGTGGCAACACTCATAACCTCGAGCACCAAATGGATATAAAAATAGCTTTCCTAAATGAATAACTAGAAGAAGAGATATACATAGAGTAATATAAAGGGTTTATGACTCCTGTTGTTCTTGTAGAGAGCTATTTTTTTTAACGTGTAAATGTGATTTGGATTTCCCTTCGTACTTGATCCGAAGCATGTTGATGATTCGTGTGAATTTAATGCCACCTGGCCAACTATGGCATGCGTCAATGGTGCTAATGGTGTGAGCCAATAGTGTCCAACTGAGCTCGCCTCATGAGCTCGTCTCACGGCCCTTATTTCTGGGTGCCTATGGCACGCGCCAGAACCTATTGTACGTGCCAATGTTCTTCGTGCAAGAACAATGGCGCGCGCCAATGACCTATGGCGTGCGCCAACTTTCAATAGCTTTAGCACAGAGTAAGTCCGGTTTTGTCGATCCTCAGGGAATTAAGTTCTAATGCTTCGTACTTAGTTTCCAAACTTGTTTAGGAGTATATTATGAAGATTGGTTGATTTATAACTCGAATGAACTTCTAAATTAATGATCTAAAGATTTAGCAAGTTTAAAGTCTATGAACTTCAAAACACAAAATTAACAATCTGATTTAGCAAATTTAACTAAGAGTGAGTTTCGTACCATTGAAACTCATGTCATCAACTAACTTTGGGGTTTATTATGTTCGTATTATGATCCGAGTGTTTCATGAGCAATAAATCTACACTTTCGCGCTAGATTTGTCTAAATTGCTCTTAGCAAAACTTGAACCAACTATATGTTCTTTCGACCCCACTAGTTGATTCAAATCAAGCTAAGAAATAACTATAATTATCACTCAATGGACAACTAATTACTTAAGTAGATTTCTCATTAATTAAGCACTTAGTCATCTAGTTAATTTTTACACTAATTCCATCACCTTTCGATCTCAAGTTTTAGCTAAGTTCATAGCTATAGTTATTTACATAGATTTTATCACAACCAACTAGTCTAAACCGTTGTCAAAGGTAAGAACTAATAATAATCATAATCTTAGTGAATCTATAATTAAGCTTTAAGTCCATTAACTAGAACATATTTTCATGCATATTTAACCCCTCAAATTAGTTGGTTACATGTTAGTTTCTAGGTCCTAAACTCACAGAATATACTACTCACACATGCTTATACAAAAACACAATATAAACATTAACAAACTTAAGCACAACTTAATAAAATGAGATTACAAGAAGAGAAAGCTTAACAATGTTCAAAGAAGCTTCCTCCTTCCTTCATGTCCATGGTAGAGAGTTACAATTTTCGTGGCTTAGTCTCTGGATATTCTCTGCATGCTTCTCTCTCCATTTCTTACACATTTCTTCATAATGAGTCATTATTAGCTAAAATCCAAAGTCTAAAGTCAAAATAATATAAACTCAGCTAAGATCCTAACAACTACCCTCCATTGTCCCCCTAAGGTGTCTGCCACACCATCCAGTAGTGAAATACTCCGAGTGCTTTTGGCCCCCATGTGTTTGCCAATAAGAAGAGCAAGTGGCTGGCCAAATTGTGTCATTGTCTGACTCTGGCACGCGCCAATCATGCCATAGTCCAACGTTAGAGTGACCTCTCCATCCATTTGTGTTTGGCTCGCGCCACGCATGCCTATAGCGCGTGCCAGAGGTGCACAGGTGCAGAATCTTGCGCTCTCGAGCTCCAAATTGCCCATGCCCTAGCGCCATCGATCAAACATCCTCCTCGAGTCATCAAGTAGGCTCCTAAAACCACAAAAACACAATGAGAAAAGACAAACATAACTAACAATCACAATAAATGAAAACTAACACAAGACGACTAAAAATCTCTATAAATAAACTAAAACTACAAAAAGAACCTAAGAAATAAACACAAAATATGAGTGTTTAAGGCACTCATCACACTCCCACACTTGAATCATTGCTTATTCCCAAGCAAGACTCAAATATGGAAAACAATAAAACAAAAATCACGAAAGAACATACAGACACAAAATAAGGTAAAAACTTAGCATGACCTGATCAAAACTTAACTTCCCTAAAAAACATCAACCTATATAAAAATCCCATCATAAACCTACTTAGTTAATTAATTCAAAGCACAAAATACTACGAACTAGTAGTCACCTCGACACTCTATTATTTAAACAAGTGTTGATTCTATGTAAAAGACACTAGAAGGTTAAACTCTCGAGGATATAAAGTGTATCACTCATATAATGTGTATGGTCAACTTTTCTATCACTCGCATATTGGTCAATATCTCAAAGCATCCTACGTTCTACTCAGCGCTATCTAAAAGTCGCAATGGTTGTCAATGATCGGAGGGCTTTTTCATCAGGTTGTAATGGGGCTGAAGGTCAGGGTAAGGTAAAAATATATGGAAAGTAGGTAAACCACCCAATCCGAGGACTCACTACATGAACTAAGCAGTCACTCGTCTAATCTAAAATATCCTCACTAAGTATAATAAACATATATTCCCCAATATCTCAATATACTAAGACCTAGAAGCTCAAGTTTTGCCTAAACTTATGCTTATTCAACTTCACATTCTTTTTCTCTTTTTTTTCTTTTTCTTTTTCTTTTCTTTTTCACTTTTTTTTCTTACATTCAACACACTATAACTCATGCACGTGTCGAGGCAAAACTCGGCTTCACAACATGGTCACAAACTATAAAAATAAAATCCCAACATATACCCCAAATCAGTTTCAGATACTGACTAATCATAATACAAACATTCCCAACAAGCGCAAACTATAAGTCCTCAAATCGGATGATCAAAGGTAGGGAAGATGGTGGATAATAGGATCAAAGTTAGCTAGTAATCGGCTTCCATATCTAAGATCAAGAAAAGGTTAGGCTCAAGGGGTTTAATGCAATTGGTAATAAGGGATTTTGGCTCTAAGGCTCTAGGCTCAGATATCAAAGAATGCCATGTTATCTCACTAACTTCCACACAACCTAGACTACGATAAGTACTAGTAGGATGCCTCGATTAATTAACATAAGTATGCACCTCATGAAAAATAGAGACTGGTGTCTCTTCCGTCGGCTCAAGTCCTCACAAAGTTCACTCGTAAACCCTCTAGTCTAGTCTACATAATGAAACCACTCGTTTAAACAACCAAGTATGAGGTTTCTACCAATTCCTAAGCTTTGTGCTCGAATTAAATTCCTAAGTAAGAGTTTGATAAAATTCTAACACAAATTAAAAATTTTTGAGGGGGGTCAAATTTTTGAGGGGGTCGTCAAATTTTTGAAAATTTTATGCCAAGTTTAAACCTAAACAACCTAAGAAAGGAAGATTCCAATAAGGAACTCTCCCTCATACTTGAGTGACACATTGTCCTCAAGGTGTCTAAATCAGGCATACAAAAACACAAATATCACACAAAAATAAAAATAAATTCATGCAAGCAAGCAAAAACAAGGATAAGCAAACAAACACACAAAACAAAGAATCTAACACAGAAAAGAGCAAAGAAAATAAACTAAAAAAAATAACAAAAGATAAGGAAGTAGGAGCTCCCTGTCAATCCCATGCTGGCGACTGTGGTGGAAAAGAGAATCCACTGCCGAAGTTCTCGACCCACTGTTGCATCTATGCTGCATGTGCTCTCTACTCTACCCTGAAGGTGCACTGCTCCTTCCGCTCGGCTCGCTGCTCCGCCATGTCTCTATCGTGTGCCTTGTAATAGTGTTTCTAGTTCGTCTGGTGGGTCACTACATAATCCTGCACTTGCACCTGCAAGGCAATAAATTGGTCACGTAAGTATGAGAGCTCACCATGGTAGTCCTGACCCTAATAGCTTGGCCCTGGCTCACTGGGGTCTGGCTAGTGGTGCTCCTGCTGACTGGGCTCCTGATGGCTAGGCTCCTCGTCACTCTCTTCTTCTTCGTCTTGGGCTGGAGGCGGAATCGACTACCTAAGTCTCTCTTGTACTGCTGGTCGGTCTTGCCATTCCTTGAACCTGTATACAATTCGCCGTTTGCCCTTGTCTTCATGATGAGCTTGCTGTTGTTGAGCTTTTGGATGTTGAGTGGCAGTGGTTATACTGAAGTTCCTTGGAAATCTGTATACTCAGCAGGAAACTGGTGACGAGCAATACGTGTAATAATGTGAGCAAGGTATAGACGTATGGGTCTTCCAGTAATCATCCGTCTAAACACATCTAAGACCATCAACCACATGCTAAATGGCTGATCTTTGACCAAATAATAGAGAGCGTAAAGTTGCGGACGAAAAACCATTGACTCTTCCTACTGCCCACTAAATGTAAGACTCATAAATCTATAGGCTAGCACTAGGTAGGGATCTCTAATCAGGGAACTAGGTGCCCTCCCAGACTCATAATGCTCAAACCCTGTAAGCTCGTGCCACATTTGATGAGCAAGATCATGAGGTGAGAAATCTAATGCGGTCCCCCCAGAGTGCAAACTAAAGAGTTTATTGAATTCTTCCTCTTCCATCGTGAATTCCTTGTTGAATAGCCTAGCACTAAAGGATCCATTATTCCTAGCAATTGTCAAGGTATTAAAGAACTCCCAGCTAAGTTCATCCTTTCCTAGAACAGTTCTCTCCGAGAAATACCTCCAACCAAACCTCCTCAAAATTCTCTTCAACTCCGTATCTAAACCTAATTTCTCCATGTCTTCCCAATCAATCTTAAAATAGCTAACAGTGGCTATCTTAGAGAAATATGTGTACCTCCTCCCTTCCCAATCGTGAAAGATCAAGAAAGGAGCATTGTAGTGGCTGGCGATGTCCAGAAGTTGAGGAGTCTCTGTTGGTGGTGAGGAAGTGAGTATCCTCTTGCCTGCTCTCCGTGTGTGGCTTGTTCCTTCTCCTTCCGCCATGGAAATTGATTGGAAAATGTTGGGTAATGTAGGGAGAAGGTTATGGAAGATTGGGCCTATGGGGATTTTTGAGTTTTGGGTGATTTGAAATTTTTTAGGAAGAAAAAGTGAGGATTTGGGGTTTGGCCGAGAGGTTTATACCCTTCTCTGCTGCGACATGGCGTATGCTAATGGCATTACTAGCGCGCGCCAACAGTGCCCTCTCTGTCGATAGTTTTCAAGAAATGCCTCTGGTGCGTGCCACCCTGTCTCTAGCGCGCGCCACTCAGTGTGAAATGCCATTTTCGGTTGTTGTCGTATTTACATACAACACACAAACAATCTAACACACAAATAAAACAACCTATGCTAATTTTTTTGTATTTTTCTAATTTTTATGATTTTTTTGGCTTTTATATACGCTGCGTTCCTGGAAAGCTTGAAAACTAGACATCCTATTCTGATGGGTCATTCTTTGACGGATTGTTAATTATCGTGACCTTTTTGGCATGAAGCTTATGGAGGTCACGACATATTAGCATAGTCACTCGATTGGCATATAGTACTATTTCTGATGCAATCACCGTCAAAGGTGCAACTTTGCTATCCGCCGCTCACACAGCTCCTCAATCGCGTACCAAGACAAACTTCCTGGTCTCACAACCCTTTTAGCATGAAGCTTAACGGGGTCTTGACGCAACAGGACGGTTCTCTCGGTTTGCGAAATTGTAGTATGTTTGCTACAAACACCGTAGTGCTCCAACTTCCCACACTTATGATATAACCCAAATCTCACCATCCTTCTTCTGTAGGCACACTTCGATATTCCTCTCGAATGTCTCTCTAAATTCTTTTTACATCTCTCTAGTCTCAACATCTCTTTTGCTTGCTTCAGAATGACGAGACATATGTCCATGGGGATTTTCTTTGTGATTAACAATCTAAGCAACAATATATACTTGATACAAAACATCCTGTTCTTTATCCTCTGATAGGTAAAAGAGAACAAAATCCTAAAAACAAAAATGATATAATTATATACATTAACATGCTAATTTAGAGTCGTCAGCTTGACTCTTTTTGTGTTCATGCATCAGATGACATATTAACCAATTGCACTTCTGCAACTTGGTTAATAATGCCTCCACCAAGGTAGATCTTACACCTTTGGCCGTTGACTTTGAAGACTATCCCTTTACTATCTTTCAAATCAAGTGCTCCGAAAGGAAACACTTTGACAATTTGGTACGGGCCGCTCCATTTGGATTTGAGCTTCCCAGGGAAAAGTCCCAATCGTGAATTGTAAAGAAGAACATTTTGGCCCTCCTTGAAGTCTTTCTTTGTAATGTGGGCATCATGTCTCCGTTTGGTTTTTTCCTTATAGAGTCTTGAGCTCTCGAATGCTAAATCATGCATTTCTTCCAACTCAGCAAGTTGGAGAATTCTGCGTTCACTAGCCTTTTTGTAATCGTAGTTCAGGGTCTTAATGGCCCAAAATGCACGATACTCAAGTTCTACAGGAAGATGGCATACCTTGTCATAAACAAGCCTATAGGGTGACATTCCTATTGGAGTTTTGAATACCATTTGATATGCCCATAAGGCATCATCGAGCTTGTTTGACCTGTCTTTCCTAGCTGATCCGACTGTCTTTTCTAAAAAAATTTTGAGCTCTCAATTAGAAAGCTCAACCTGTCCACTCGTTTGGGGATGATAAGGTGTTGCCACCTTGTGCGTTACCCCATATCTCTTTAGAAGGACTTCAAATGGTCTATTATAGAAATGTGATCCTCCGTCACTGATAATCGCTCTTGGTACCCCAAATCTTGAGAAGAGTCTTTTTAGAAAGTGGATAACGACTCTAGCGTCATTGGTAGGTGATGCCAAAGCTTCTACCTACTTTGAAACATAATCAACTCCAACTAAGATGTACTTGTTACCATACGATATGGGAAAAGGTCCCATAAAATCCAATCCCCATACGTCAAAGAGCTCAACTTCCAAAATCCCAGATAAAGGCATCTCATTTCTTTAGGAGATGTTGCCTTTTCTCTAACAGCGATCACACTATTCCATATAGGTACGCGCATCTCTAAATATGTATGGCCAGTAGAACCCGCACTCAAATATCCTTGCTACTATCCTTGTTGCTCTATAGTGACCTGAGTAAGGAGTGTTGTGACATTGCTCTAAAATATTAGCTATTTCCCAATCAGCTATGCATCGTCGAAGAACCCCATCATTACATCTCTTAAAGAGGTATGGATCATCCCATACAAACATTTGAGCATCCCTTAAGAACTTCTTCTTTTGAGGATAACTCAGGCCTGCAGGAATAATATCTCCAACTAAAAAGTTGGCAAAATCTGCATACCAGGGAGTTCCCACTCTACTTATCATTATTAGAGTTTCATCCGAAAACTCTTCCTGTATTTTTCCATATTTGTCCATACCGTCACTTTTCTCTAACCTAGAGAGATGATATGCAACAACATTTTCAGCTCCTTTCTTATCCTTGATTGACAAGTCAAATTCTTGAAGTAACAAAATCCAGCGCATTAAGCGAGGTTTGGCATCTTGCTTTGAGAATAAATACTTCAAAGCTGCATGGTCGGTATAGACTATAACTTTTGAACCAAGCAAGTATGCTCTGAATTTATCATAAGCATAGACGACTGCAAGTAACTCTTTCTCAGTGGTTGTATAATTTAGTTGAGCCTCTGCCAGCACTCTACTTGCATAGTAGATGACATAGAGCTTCCTTTCTTTCTTTTGTCCAAGTACGCAACCCAAAGCTAGGTCACTTGCATCACACATCAGCTCAAATGGAAGTTTTCAATCCGGTGATGAAATAACCGGAGCTGTGACTAGAGCTTTCTTAAGTGCATCAAATGCCTTCTAACATTCCTCGTCAAAGTTGAAGGACACATCCTTAACTAACAAATTTGTTAGAGGCTTGGCAATTAGAGAGAAGTTTTTGATGAATCTCCTGTAGAAACCTGCATGACCTAGAAAGGGTCTAATTCCTTTAACCGTGGTTGGTGCAATCATCTTCTCTATTGCCTCTGTCTTAGCTCTGTCGACTTCCATTCCAACTCTAGAAATCTTGTGCCCAAGAACTATTCCCTCGTCTATCATAAAATGGCACTTTTCCCAATTGAGCACAAGATTCTTTTCCTCACATCTCTCCAGTACTTTGTCAAGGTTTTCTAGACAATGATCAAATGAGTTTCCAAATATAGAGAAGTCATCCATGAAGATTTCCATAATCTTCTCATTCATCTCCCAAAAAATTGACTCCATACAACGTTAGAATATTGATGGAGTACAACTTAATCCGAAAGGCATTCTGCGATATGCAAAAATACCGAAAATAGATGTGAAAGATGTCTTCTCTTGATCTCTGGGGTATGTTGCTATTTGGTTGTACCCTGAGTACCCATCCAAAAAGCAATAGTAAGAATACCCCGTTATCCTTTCCAATATTTGATCAATGAATGGCAGAGGGAAATGATCCTTTCGTATAGCATCATTCAATTTTCTGTAGTCAACATACACCCTCCAACCAGTCACAGTCCGTGTTGGAATGAGCTCGCCTTCCTCATTGATTACCACTTTCATTCCTCCTTTCTTTGGAACACAATGGATTGGGCTAACCCATTCACTGTCTGAAATTGGATAAATAATGCCGGCTTCTAGGAGCTTGATCACCTCCTTCTTTATAACCTCTTTCATGTTAGGATTCAGTCACCTTTGTCGATCTACCCTCGGCCTTGCTCCATCCTCCATGTGAATATGGTGCATCACAATTTCTGGGCTTATCCCCTTGATGTCGGAGATTTGCTAAGCAATTGTCTTAATTCGTCTGTTCACAATTGCGAGCACTTTATCTTCTTCATCCTTGGAGAGCTTGTTTGAGATTATAATTGGTAACCTCCCTCCATCTATCAAGAATGCATACCTTAGATGCGAGGGTTGTGTGATGACCTCAAGAGTGGTCGGTCGATTGTACATTGTGTTACATACTTGGGAGATGAGTTTCGGAAGTGTGTTTAAGTGTCATTAGGTTCCCTTAGCGAGTTAGTTCAAGTTCGACAAAGTCGACGCAACAAAATTCCGAATTTCGTAAATGTAGTTGGTCATTTCTCAGGCAGATTGACCTTTACTTACTAAAACAGCCATAACGTCTTCAATTTTGATCCAAAAGACACAAGGGAGTACAATTTAAAAACTAGAAACATAGATCTACAACTTAGTCATCTACAAGTTTGGTCAGAAATGAAAAGAAGTTGGTGAAAAACAAGCTCAAAGTTGCTGAGCTGTGATTGGACCACCAAGTTACTTTAACCAATCACCAAATTACCTAAGTTAGAAGTAAAAGAAGGAGGTGAAGCAAGTAGCTCATGACTTACCAGCTGTCTCCTTGCACTCAGGAAGGGTATAGAAGAGGTGGGAAGCTTAGTTGGTCAGCCACAAAAAGAAAAGCAGAGAAAAGAAGAGAGAGAGAGTTTCAGCAAAGAGAAAGAAGCAGGTCAAAAAGTTATGACTTTGTAAGTAATCTTCCTCTCCGAATCAGACCTTGAACACATCCTGACCTTTCTAACGGTGTATCCCACTTGTGATTTGGATTATGGAGTCAACGGAAATTTGGTTTTGAAGACAGAGCACATTTCTGGAGTGGTTAATGAACCAAGGCAAGAAGATTGGATTGGTAAGTGGACTTAAACTCCGAATTAGACTATGAAATTTGGACAGCTTATAGAGTTCTTCTGTACCTTTCTTGTGATATATTTTTGTGGATTTTGGATCAGACAATCAACTGGAAATCAATTTTGAACAGCTTGGTTGTTACTGAGGTAGTCAACTGAGCGATGTGAAGAAGATTGACTTGGTAAGCATAATTAGGCTCCGAATTTGGGTTGGACGTTCTGAAGTCGGTTGTAGAGGAATTGATGAGCTATCTGAATATGTATCTTATGTGTGAATTGGATGAGGGAAACGTCTTGTGCATGGTTTTAAAGCTCGGACAGTGTTGCTGAATTCTTGGTTGAGTGAGTTGAATGAGAAAAGTTTGGTGGATTGATTTCTTGTATAAATGAGGTTAATTGAAGGGTCTGAGGTTAATGAAAATATGTAAGGGAGTTGAGTTTAAGTGATGTTTGGGTTGGATTTGGGAATTTGATGTATTTGCGATGATTGTTTGCGATAGAACTTGCTATGTTCTTCGTTGATGCTTGGTTTGGCTAAAACAGAAGATTGTGTGCATTTTTTGCATGAACAACTTGTATACAGATTGTATGTATATGGGATGTTGGGTAATAAGTCAAGTGTTTGAGAGATTTGAGCTATTGGTTGCATTTGGATGATTTTGTGATGATTTGTGAACGCACCTAAGTTGGTCGTTTTGAATCGTTGGAGGTGAATTAGTTTTGGAAACCAAGAGTTAACCTCATTATGTGATTATACATATTTGGACAGATTTTTCTGAGGTTGAAGGAACTTAACGAATGGAAGGAGCATCGGATTGAGAATTAACGCTTTTGAGAGTAAGAGGATAGCACATGATAAATTTAGTTTTGTTTGATATGTGTTTGTTTCAGAGCTTGATTGTGTGCGTCACATGCATATGGTTTAGTCCATGATATGGTTGGACATATTGGTGATTGTGTTGTGAGGCATGTGATGTTTGTGAACAGCCTCGAGCTGATTTGATATGTGTGGCATGTCCATGTGTGATAGATGTGATTCTGGACCGTTGGGTCATCTGTTTTGATAAGATATGTGTTTTGTGAGAGAAATGAATAGGCTTTCCTGCACTAACTGGGGATGTTAGTCTATGAGCTCATAGTTTTGGGGGTATCACTAGTGCACATTTGTAAGCTTTGGCCAGTTTACATTTGTACACTAGTTTCTGTTATTTGTGAACGGAGATCTGTTTGGCCATTTGGATATTCCTAGCAGTCAGAGGAAGAGGTAATACAAAACCTATTCATAGCTCTCTGTGTTTGTGTGTGTGTGCATGTTGATATTTGTGTTTGGTAATAGCATTTGATGATCATGCATTTTGATTTGAGTGAAGTCGAGTATGGTTGAGTTTTGTTGCATGCATATATCAACCATAACTAATATATTATTTTTCTATTCCCTTGCTAAGTGCCTTCGAACACTTACCCCTTACTATTCTATCTCAGGTTCTCAGAGACCTTAGTTCGTTGAGTTTTGGAGTCCGTGGTTTAGGCCCCACTTCTTTATTCGAGGGCTACTTTTGAGGTCTCTGGATCGTGTCTTAATCTCCTTCTGTATAGACGCTCTATAGTTATAAAGCTTTTGAGATGTTGTTTGTTGACCTTTTGGAGATGTTGTGATTTTTGGTTTGTAAATTAATTTGGGTTTGAGATGTTTTGTTGACCTTGTATATAAATTTGCTTCCGCTGAATTTGATTGTTGTGAGATGGATTTGAGGCTTGCTAGGCCTGCATTTGTGTTATTGAAATGTCGCATAGTCTAGCACTGGTCACCGACCTCAGTTTGGGTCGTGACAAGTAGCTCTTTCAACTCCAAGGATAGAGCTTTCACAATTGAGGATGGAGTTCGATATTTCAATTGAATTTCCAATTCCTCAAGTAGACTTTTCTTGTCGACTTCTTCCTTTACTTCTTCCACAATTTCCTCTTCTTCGTATTGTCCTTTTTCCTCTATTCTCGAAATATTTTCCTTACAGAATTTGAGAATACATTTATCTACAACGTCGATTTTCATGCACATCCCTTCATCAAAAGGATGGCGCATCACACTTGTCATTTTAAACTCAACTCTCTCCTCTCTTATTCGGAGAACCAATTTACCATTATGAACATCAACCAACGTGTGTGTAGTGTTAAGGAAGGGTCTGCCAAAAATCAGCAGACAACTCTTGTCCTCAGGAAAATCTAAAACTACAAAGTCAACTGGAAAGATGAATTTGTCTATCTTTACCAGGACATCCTCAACCACACCGAATGGTTTCTTTATGGTTTGGTCTGCCAACTGGAGTAGCATAGAAGTTGGCTTAACTTCACACAATCCTAGTTTCCGGAATGTCGATAAAGGCATCAAGTTGATACTTGCGCCTAAATCACATAAGCACTTTGGAAACTCAAGTTCACCAATAAAGTAGGAAATAGTAAAACTCCCCGGATCTTGTAGCTTTGTAGGAAGATTCTTGGAGATTAGAGAGCTACAATCTGCAGTTAGGGCAATAGTCTCTCCATTTTCCCACTTCCTCTTCTTCGTTATGAGCTCTTTTAGAAACTTGGCATAGTGTGGTACTTGATCAAGCATCTCAAGAAAAGAGACACTGATCTGAACGTTCTTCATTTTCTCCATAAAACGGGGAAATTTCTCATCCATTCCAGTCTTTCTCTTTACCCTCTGAGGGTAAGGTAAAATGGGAATCATTGGTGGTAGCAGTACGTAAACTTCTTTTTCTTCTTCCACAATTTCCTTTTGCTGAATTTCCTCATGTTGTACTTCTTCTACCATGTCTTGGTCAGGGATCTCCATGTTAATGTCCTTAGCCTTCTCTTTAACTGTTTGAGAGGCTAATTCTTTTCCACTTCTTAAGGCAATCGCATTAACATGACCTCTAGGATTTTCTTCAGTAGAGCTTGGAAGTGATCCAGAAGCTCTTTGGCATTTGCCTTTGCAATTTCCCCAAGTTGTATTTTATGTTGTGCATGGCAGTTGATTGCCCCCTAAGGAATTGTTCCAAATTGTTTTGCCTTGCTTCTTGGCTTGCCAAGGCCTTCAATATTTGGCTTTAGTTAGTGGATGATTCTCCAGTTTGTTGGATGAATTTCTCTACCTTGTCAAATCTTTCCTCTAGGACCCCCATTCTTTCTCCCAAAATTCCACGTGGTAGAAAACCAGGTGGTCCTTATTGTGGGACTCGTAACGGTAGTCCTTTATCAGGAACAATTGCCATGCTATCATCATTGCTCCTATCTTTCCACGAGAAATTAGGATGATTTCTCCATCCAGGATTGTATGTTGAAGAATATGGATTGTTCCCCATTCGGTTTCCTCCTTGTCCTTGACCACTAACAAAATTAACTGGCTCAGTTTGTTAGTTCATCATGGCACATTGACTCAACTCATGGCCAATGTTATCACAAGCTTCACAATTTTGTTGGATTGCGACAGCATCAACTTTGGTTAAGGTTAAATCTCGCAACTGTTTTGCCATCAAATCTAATTGAACTTGAAATGATGAGGAAGCATCAAGTTCAATCATTCCTCTCTTCTCACTTCGCTCAGTTAGTTCTCTCAGTTCTCTGATAGGTTGTTTCTTTCTTTCATTTGCGATTAT